>JAKSYS010000196.1:0-90379 GCA_022925895.1 Fragilaria crotonensis | reverse complement strand
GCAATGGATGGTTCCCCCATGATGATTTTATTGGCAAACCCTTTGGATCGATTGTGCGGAGCAAGGACCATCAGGGATATGGATTCGTCTACTTGTTGAAACCAACTCCGGAGTTGTGGGCTCGTTCATTGACTCATCGGACTCAGATTGTCCACGAATTGGATGCCAGCATGATTTGTTTTTACTTGGATTTGCGCCCCAACATGGTCGTGTGCGAATCCGGAACGGGAAGTGGTGCTCTCAGTCATGCCATTTTGAGATCGATTGCACCCCGGGGAAAATTGCACACGTTTGAATTTAATGAATCGCGTGCCATCAAGGCCAAGGAAGAATTTGAAAAGAACGGCGTCACGCATCTGGTGGAAGTGAGACATGTCGATGTGTGTGGCAAGGATAGTGACAACGGTGGCAGCGGCGGTGGGTTTGGACTGGGAGGACAACGCGCTCATGCTGTCATGCTAGATCTTCCAGAACCATGGTTGGCAGTTCCTCATGCTGCACATGTTTTGAAGAGAGGAGGACGAATTGCGTCGTACTCACCGTGTATGGAACAGGCACAGCGATGTATTGCAGCCATGAATCATAAGGGCTTTCATTCGATTAGAACCTTGGAGTTCAGACTTCGAGAACACTACGTAGACGAAGTTGAACTATGGCCGCCGCCCAAAGAGAAGCGACCTAGACTTGAGTTGAATGATCAACATCATTTATCGTATGTTCAGCCAATCGATGCTAATGGGAATGATGAGAGTGACACTCCTGTAAATAACGACACCACCAAGACAGAGTCGCGCAATAAAATGGAAGCTCGCAAAATGATTTGTACAAGACCGTTTAACAATATGCGTGGTCATACAGCGTTCTTGACATTCGCCACTGCCGGAAATATTCTGCAACCAGACCCATGCGCGGTAGCAGTGGAAAAGGCGTCAAGCTAGCCGACAATCATTGATGCTATGCTACGAACTACGACAGGCGGTCGCTTTTGGGTGCGATCGACGTCTGTGATGGGTTAAGGACATGGTGGTCATGGCAAGGTTAGAAAATGGTACATTGATTGGACTCCCTTGCAACTCGGTGAATTCGACTGCCACCCTCTACTCACTACTGAGACCGTGTCGGCTAATGGCCTTAAGTAAAAATAGCGACAGCGGCGTCTAACGCCATCTATCTCAAATCTAGAGTACACTCGTATCAATTCGTTTGGAGGACATCAGTCGGACATGAAAGAAAAGTGTTTGGGAAGAACATCAACTTCACAATTGTTGAGGAGAACTCCGTGACTATGTACTCGAATTTGCTGGGGGCATGAATGAACGATTGGCAAAAATCATTTCGTCTTTCCTTCATAGTTCTCCCTACTATACCGAAGAATAGATTGCTTGGATTCCATGAATGTCACCGAGGCACAATTCCAACGCTGAGAGTGCGAGTAGTACGAAAAAGTGCAATAAACGTCGAACGAGAAACTCGACCGAGTTGCACATTATCAGAGTCATGACAAACAACGACACCAGCTATACTCTAGTTCGCGCATGTGCATGTATACATGTATGTGTTTGTTCAAATATGTTGTCGATTTGATAGACATGTTTTGTCATGTGGGGCAAATAAACTTGAATGTAAATCAACTGTTTTACTTCTTCTTTCCAGAACTGGCATTCAAAAATCCCTTCTTGAGTCCACTACTTCCGTCACCTCCTTTAAAGGCCTTTTTGGTTGCCGCTTGGCGTTCCTCCATTTTCAAAAGCTCTTGTGCTGCCTTTTCGGCGGCCAATTCCTTGGCCTTGACATCATCGACCTCCTGCTGTTGGACGTTGACCTTGCTTTCGATTTCTCTCTTTTTTCGAGCCGCTTCGGCGGCATTCTTGGCCTCGGTCTCGTGCTTTCCTTGAGCATTTGATGGTACTGCATGGCTTGTCGCCAAATGACCTGGAGTAATGATTCAAAAGTGGGGAGTAATGATTAGAAAGTGGCGATGAATCGTATGAGCGTGCAGACGCGAAACAGTGCTGAGCATGCAATAGCAACATCAACCATACATAAGAATAATAATAGCAAAGATAACACTCACTTGACTCCAACCGGGTTCAATCTCATCGGCTTCAGCTCTAACTTCATCAACTTCGGCAGACACCAAGCTCTCTGCCATTTGATAGGATCTCCACTGATTGACAGAGCACATGGACTGAGCATACAATTTGTTCATTCCGGTCGATTCCTTTTGAATGTGCGTGACAATGGGAATATCGGCAATGCATCGCTTCATCAAGGCTTGTGCCATGACACGGTGTGGCCCGTTCGGTGCTGGTTGCTGTCCTGGCGGAAGTGTCTGTCCAGGAACCCAACCGGCAGCAATGCACTTGTCCTTGATTGTGTAGTACTCATCGACTTCGTCGGGTAACTTGAGGTTGAACTTTTGAGAGAAAGTGAGAATGAGTGAATGTGGTGAGCAATGATGTACAATATGGGATGTGGTACATGGGACACCCCGGCAATAACTTCTCGGTAGTATTTGCATTCGTGAAACGCAGTCCGAGTATCACAATGGGCATGGTGTTATTATCACATTTTGCACAAGGAGCCATGCAATAAAATGTATAATTCACACCATACATACATGACCAACAACCCATGCATCACGTACCTTGTCTCCATCCAATGCGGTAAAAAAGTCATCTCCATTGTTCTTGTTTTTGTTCTTATAGTTGATGTAGATCATGACAGCTGCAACAAGGACGGCTGCAATCAAAAGATAAATGGCTGGATCAATCCCCTTGGAAACGATTTGTTGCATGGTCTCCTCGCCCATTGTGAATGGTATCTCTTCATCATCCGCGGTTGGTGGTGGCTGTGGCATACTTTGGGTCCCATCAGGATTAATCGTTGCTTCTTCTGACATGATATGTTTGACTCTTGTACGTGGAGTGCTTGTAGTTTGTGTAGATGAAGCCTAGTCGGTAGAACAGTCTGTACTCAGAGTATAGTGTCTAGCGTATGAAGGAGCCTTGTGCGTGAATGAAATGCCGTTTGTGGTGTGAATGCAGTCGTACTCGAAGTCGTCTTTGTATCTAATACTGGAGTAGTAAGTAGCCTTGATGGATGGCGAAATCAAATCTCTCCTTATATCAATCTCTTGTTTGTCAGAATGTGTCAACTGATGCCAACACAAATGTCGTGAGAGGGAATGGAGAGATGAAAAGTCAAAGTCAAATCCACCAGCGCCCTGTTGTTTCAGCGACTGCGACCCCATGCGTCTGTGCTCGACATCGGAAACCATCTCTCGATTTCTTGGCGTCACTGTGAGCCGTTGATTGGGTTCCGCGTGTCGTGATTCGTGATGCTGGGCGTACTACAACACTACAACAGTGCACGATATCGGATATACGATACTCCAGTACGTGTTGGGAGTTGGGAGTTGGGAGTAGATTCACAGGAGGTGGTGTGTACGGACAGACGATAATGCGAGCTGCGAGGTACGAAAACATTTCTAAAGAGCAGTTGCATCGTACAGTACATAAATGTAATACATATGATAGTACATATACTCGGAACTCGGAGTACAGAGTACAGAGTACATATGTCACTGTAGATTTGATATCTGAAATCTCAACGCATCTTGTCGGAAAGACGCGGTTATCTAAATCGTCGCACATACAGCACATGCCACATGTCACACATTTTAAAAACGAAAATGGACGCCGAGTATAGCCTCATGGACAGCTTTACTTGTTGATGTTTGGTGGTCCTTCACTGTATTGAAGCGATCTACACTAGTAGTAGTAGTAGTAGTAGCAGCAGAAGACCATCCGTTTCCAATCTGCTCAGTACTGTCAGGATTTCACCAATGCTTTCCAACCGCGCGTACGGAGCGTTCCCACCGTCCGACCACGATGACGAGTCGATAGGAGAGGCAGACACGATATCCGTCGATGATGGTATTTATGATCTTCGGGAATTTACCCAAGAAAATTGCACACAACCCATTATTGATTTGTCAAAACTCAAAGGCAGTGACTTTGATGATGACCTGCTTGACGATGATTACCAAGCTACTACTGCGGCTACTACTGCTGATCATCAACATGACTTGATGAGGTCTCCCAGTGCTCACCGTGAGGTTGTTGCTGTTGTTGTTGATCATGCACAATCCTCAACGAGAACAACACAATCATTAACTCGTTCTCCCAGTTCCTCCTCGATTGGTTTCAGTCAGGATTCCGATGAGGAATTCAACAATGCACTCTGCAAGGCAGTGGACTCGGTACAACAACACTCGGTGCAACACAAAATCCTGGTGGACTCGACCAAGTCGAAACTAGCTACTATGACTGCAACGCCCAAACGACTCTTTTCGGACGTGGATTCGTCACCACCACCAAAACCAGCAGCATCAGCAGCTGCAGTATTGCACTCTCACAAACGACCCAAACGACAAACATCCATTGACAGTTTCATCCTTCCCAAGGGCCAATCGCAGCCAAAACTGGAGGACGATGACGAGCGTTGGTTCTGTAATCATAAAATGTATCGTGTCGGTGAAACTTGGATCTCCAATCATCCAGATCACAACCATCAAAATCCAAATTTCAATGGGTACACTTTTACCATTCATTCCTTTGTTCATGACGGTCGGTTGAAATGTGCACAATGTCCTGTCGGCAATGTCCTTATCGATTTGGCCAATACCTTTATTGGTAAAGAGGAGGCGATGCGGTTGCGACAACGCTCGACGACGAATCTTGCACAGAATCACCACCAACAGCAATTTCGACATTTGAAATTAGTGGTTGTGGAGAAATCCAAGCAGAAGTTTCCACTCCGATTCCTGACATCCCGAGTGGAACAAGACAATGGAATAATGTCTTTGCCTAGAGATAAATTATTTGTGTATGATTGTGGTGCTGTCGATAAAGTCAAGGTTGGATTGAATATTTCCTATTCCTTGTTGCATCCTCCAGACTTGCCGACACCCACAACAACAACTGCCTCTACCAAACCGACCGTGTTGGAACTATTTGCCGGTTGTGGTGGCATGACACAAGGCCTCACCAGGGCTGGATTTCATGTCAAATATGCCGTCGATCATGATCATTGGGCGGCAGCAACCCTTCGATGCAATCACAACAGAGAAGAAATGATGGTGTTTGAAGAAGACGTGGGCCAATTTTTGAACAAGGTCCAAGATAAGGATCCGGCGTACCCAACTCCAGATGACGTGGATCATGTACATGCCAGTCCTCCCTGTCAAGGGTTTTCTCAGGCAAATCGCAAAGGAGGAACAAATGACACGATGAACAATGAGTTGATCTACAAATTTGTCGAAGCCGTTCGAATCTTTAAACCGAAAACTGCGTCCATGGAGAATGTCAATGGTATTCTGGCGGATCACACGGAGAAAGTGAAGAATTCCACCACATTACAACATGCATACCCTGGGTCATATCCAACGAATGGAAAGAAACCAAAAAGTCATTACCTGTATCGCGTCGTCGCTGATCTGTTGGAAATAGGGTACCAAGTGAGAGTTATGATTCTTGATGCTTCTCAGTACGGTGACCCACAAAAACGAGAACGTGTCGTGCTCTTTGCGGCTCTTGAGTGTTGCCGACTTCCCGGAGTGCCAATACCCACTCACAGCCCAGATGGTAGTGCTGACACTCTTCCGACGGTGAGAGTCATGGATGCTCTTTCCAGTTTAGAGAACATTTTACCCACCACTGGAAGTGGTTGGGTCGTGCTTCACGATGGCACATACACACCCGACCACAACATTGAAAACACCCGCGTTCGATCCGAGTATGACCAGCTGATTGCAGAAGAGCCTGCTCGTACGATCCGACGAACCAATGGTGTCAAACACTACACACTGGAACGAAGTTTGACGGTCCGAGAACGTGCCCGCTTACAGTCCTTTCCAGATTCCTATCAGTTTTGTGGATCACTTGCCGAACGGAACAAACAGATTGGAAATGCTGTGCCGGTCGAATTGGCATACCAAATGGCCAAAAGTTGCTATCGCAGTCATCGTATCGACGCTGCCGTTGCCGGTAGCGAAGTCCTTGCTTCTGGAACACCCAAAAGCAATTGAATAATCCGAGGTGCAGGATCAGCTACTGCTTTGCTATCAAATAATGAGTTCCTCAAAAGAATATTCCCGCCACCTGTTGCAGCCGTGCAAAGTCTTGAAAAGCATGAGAGTTGCACAAGGTAGCCAATCGGAGCGCAGTCATGATTTCTTGTGGACCCTCCTAAGCGTGTGCCTGACAACGTCCTGATTGTGCCCCAGTTTGCATGTCGGTGACATCCACCGGTATCGCCGTCAAATACTCCGTTAACTCGTGGGTTGAGAGAGAAATGAAGCATGCCCTTCAACGTTGGGGGAGATCATGATTCCTAGTGATAACGTTTCCCTTTCCCAGTCAACGTCGACAGGCATTTTGTCGGTGCTAAGTATTCTCAATGGAGAGCCAGACATGTCGTTGCTACAATTGATGCATATACACTTCGATTTATGTACTTGGACTTGTCCTTATGAATATCATGCTCCATTCACACTGGGTGGTGTATTTCATTATAGATCATATGTTGAATGGGCGACACCAAAGTTGTCGTCATAGACACGACTCTTGGGTCTTGCAAGCGGTTTAGAACTTGACTTTTACAATCGTCACCTCCTTTTTGGAATCAGCCAAACATAAGTTGCAGGTGGATGACGTGCATTTATGGACATTCATTGCTGAATGATCGTTGCCAATATCCTTGGAATTGGCAGTGACGAGCTTGTCGTAATATCCATCGGAATGATCCACCATGGTCGGCGGTAATACACCACCAACGTCGCTGTTGGAGAGCATACGTGTTTCGTGACAATCGTAGCAGTTGGTGGACAAGTACATCTGCCCATCACGGAAGTAGTGATGAACTCCGTGGTGGAAACTTCCTGGAGGATCGCCAGTGCCCGGTAAGGGTTTGAAGCCTTGGCCATCATCGTCAAGTGCCAGGAATCGAGCTGCGGATTCATCCCTGCGACGTCTGCGCACCAGGAGTAACAGCAAGATGATGGCCAACAAGAGTAAGGAGGTGCAGATACCAATAACGATACCGTCTGCATCGTTATTCTTTGGCTCTTCTCCTCCAGTTGTCGACCCAACAACTCCTGCCACAATGTTGGCGTTTTCGACATCTTCTTGCGATTCTCCCAGATAAATGACTTCGGTAACTTGTGGGATATCATCGCTTAGCAGTTCATCCTTTGCCATTGAGTCTTCAACCTCAAACAGCACGGATTGAATGGTGTTATTCAAATCATCAGCTTCGCGTGCCTCAATAGTGAATCCACCTTGAACAACGTAGCAGTCCTCTGGATAGTTAACTGTGTGTGAAGAGACAAAGAGTGAGCACGTAGGTTCGCGTGTGTGCGCGTGTGCCTGCCATGAACAAACAAAGGGAAAGCGACCACAAACGACGAGACACGAAGCAAATTAATATTGCACGTACCATCAGATCGAATCTTATCGGTCGGCCGGGACGAGACGCCTTCTACTCCCAACCGGCGGCGCGCGAAATCCTGTGCCTCCAAGAGCTGACGTCGGAGAGGATATCCAATACACCATGTCAACCGATCTTTTGCAACCTTGAAGATCTTTTCCTCCAGAATTGGAAGCCATGTTGTATTGTCCGAGGTGGTCTTGACACAGTACCAATACTCGATGGTACGATTAACTGTTGGTGATGTTGGGTCATCATTGTGGTGGATGGAACAATCAAAGTTGGAACTACCATCACCTGCACCAATATCACCACGATCATTGTCCATGTTCATCTTTCGAGACACCACTCCCACCATCTAGACCGGAATCTGACCCGGGATTCTCGAGTCCTGCCAGATACTCGTCGCAATCCTCAATCGTAAGGACAAAGGCATCGTTGCTCCAACTCCCTGTACATGGATTTTTGTATTTGCCATCGCGAGGACGATCACCCTTGAGACCACGTACTCGCAAACGATGTGCGTCTGTCGCAGCGTGTGTTGTTGTTGTTGATGATGGCCATAATAATACGGCAACAGCACTGAATAGGAAGAAGTGAAAGATGGGAGCTCCGCTCGTCAGTTTCACCATGGTAATTGCTCTGTATTCGCGTGAGGCTATCGAACTTATAGCAGATACGAGTGTGATACTGTCCTTCTCGTTGTTGTTTGTAAAGGAGTAGTAGATTTCTTGGCTTGTGGTTTCTGTGCCTACTAATGTTGGCGACTTAATGAAAATGTGTAGTATTCACAACAAAGTGTGCACATGGACGCACAACCCTATCGTGTTGATTGAGTGTGTGACATGAGTTGCCTCCAAGCCAGTCCGGGAGGACGGCCTGGCTGGCAATTTGTATGTACAGAGGTGCGCCACGAAAATGAGCGAAGTCCTTAATGAATGCCACCAAAATGTGAGACTATGTATATGTAAGTCTCGAATTTCATGGGTCGCCGACGGTTAAATTGAGCGACAAAAGATTGGCTGGAGGACTTGGGTGCGTTCGTGAGAGGATGTTTGCGAATGAAGCATTTACTTATGAAGGTTAATTGACCGTTTTTATTAAGCATTTAGCATAATCCTACGGTGAGTGCTATTGAATGCAATTTATATACGCACACGGACTATATACAACTAAAAGTGATAGGCGACAAATCCGTCCTCCCATGCATCGAACACTCTTTCGGTTAGGGTTTGAATTGGAGCAACGGCGAGCCCCACCAAAAGCTCTGAGTATGATGGTTTTAGGATGTCCCTGTCATTGGGATAAAACAGGGGTTAATAAACGGCGCAATATGTAGCAGAATACTTGTGATTCTCCTGTTGCTTCTCATTGCTGACATCCCTCACAAGGCCCCCCGCCAGCCTCGTGTGTTTCTATTCTCTCTTGTGCAATCATATAATCTTGCGTCTTGTTTCTATATTCTCAAAGAACTGCAAAGTCTATCGAAATCAATGAGTGAAAGTCAATATTCAATGAACGACGGAAGTATGCTCAACAACAATATGCTCTTGGATCCCGACATGGTCGTCCCAGCACAGCGGACGAATGCTGCAGATGAAACTCACAAACCCTTTACGATTGCCACGATTAGTGCCGGTTTTGAAAAGGGAGACTTTTTGGTTCGAGAAGAACAAGGGCCAAGGATATACTTTGATTTTGTAAGTACTCTGTGATGTGTCTGACTGCTGAGTTGTACTCTCGAGTTGCACTCTCGATTTGTTGCCGCTGTGAGAATTGTAATTGCATGTATCATGTACTTCCATCTATTGATACACGTGATTGAAATCCTGTTCTCCTACTCGTCTACTCTTCCGGAAGTACCAATGTACATCAATACCATGGTCTTTACTCACCTATGCATATGTATGCACATGCCGCTATTACAGTTCGAAGAAGCCTTCAACTACATTGCCAACAAGGGTTACGCCAGAATGATGCCAGAAGAAGAAAAGGATTGGATTGAACTCATGAACGTGATTCATGATTCCGTCAAGGGAGGGATGAAGTACAATACTGGCACTCTGCTCATGGTCATGTCACGACCTGTGGTTACGTCACACATTGCATCCGTCTTGGCCGTTGGTCCCGGAGGCGCAGGTGAACTCAAGCCACAGCACAAGGGAAAGACACCCAGTAAGGATCTTCGAAACCCATAAGCCTGGGGTGAACTAACTTGATGATGTTGTACTACTTGAGCATTGTAGTACTGAAACTTATCGTGTGTTGGGAAAGGAGAAACGCAGGAATGTAACTGTACACTGTACAATGACCAGCACCGCACATTGCTTGTCATTGGCCATGAACCATGAACGCACCGATTGGGGGGATCCTGTAGGCAGATATCACTATCTGCGTTAGATTATGAATTATGATGTGTGTTTCGAAGCAACCAAATATCTTACTGTACTCGTTGTCAAGTGCCGTACTCGAGGTAGCTAGGAGCACAATATTCCGACCCTGATAGAGAAATACCCTCCCGTTAGGTCAATACCGGAGCACTGCACTTGTTGAGATTTCTGCTTACGATGAAGACACCAATAGCAACATCACCATCTGCAACATATGCTACCCTTACTACTGCGTGCTAATACCTACTTCTCACCAACGAAACCTCATGACTCATGATCGACTCGTTGCCATCTCTTCCCGAATTCGTCGGCCTAGACTCATAATCTCCTTCAGCAGTTGAAGATTCAAAATTCCCGACGACGACGCCGGCTTGAGTTGTGTCGAGGCGCTTTCCGCGTACTCAATCGAACTCACTACCAACTCCAAAAATGTATCCAAACGATCTACCGAGCTTTGAAATTCGCGACGCAACAACTTCTCACGATCAAAGGCACGAGTGAATCGTAAGCAATACGCCAGTATGCGTAAATTCCGACCACGATCCTTGTCACCCCCAAAGGCTGCTTCCGCCTTGATGCGATCACGAAGCATTTTCAATAGTAACAACAATTGTTCGGGGGCTCCTGTCGGCAGTTGTGGCTGCGGTTGTTGTTGTTGCAATCCTTGTTTGGTGATATCCTTGCCTCTGTTCCATTCCTTGACCATGGTCTCCTTCACCACCGGATCATTGGGATCAAGTGTTTCGATGCGCTCTCCGTTCTCGCTGGTGACATTCCACAACTTGGACAATTCGTCGTCATTGGCATCTTCGCCATCATTACTATCATTACGTTCAGGAATCGTTCGGTCCACTCGACTCACGTCTCCAACACGAGCCGATTGTTCCCGGACCATATCATTCAAAAAGTCCAACAACGCATCGTTCAATTGTCCAGCATCACCGGAATCATCCTGTGATTTAGTCATGGTCGACAACATGGTATCGAGTCCTTGAATTCCCTCACTTGCCAACTTATCGAGCAGTAGTGTCGTCGTTTCACGAGCAATGCGTCTCAATTCGGCTCGTCGAAAGCCTTCTAAAAAGGCACGGATCTTGTTCACTTGTTGGTAATGACCGCCACCCTTGGATTTGTCATCCCCCGCCATACCATCATACCCAATGGCACGCAATTCCAATTCGTGCAGAACATCATGGAGGACACTGCTCGTTCCACTGCGACGACCACCGGCACGGAGAGTTTTCGACGATGCTATTAAAATATCAATGGGGACTAGGGATGGATCGAATCCAACAAATTCTCGACTGGGTTGAGGAGCGGATGGGAGTCTCGTATTTTCAAGTGGTTGAAGGCCTTCGGTAAACTCCAGGACGAATGCTGGAGCACCTGAAAGTAGTAAAAGAGATCGTACCAGTTCCATGACGGTTTCTTTGGCCTCCTCCAATTCAATGGATAATTTGGGTGCTTGTTGCTGTTGTTGCTGTGTGTTGAAGTCCCACGGTGCCGGTGGTTCTTGTCCCTCTCCTTCCATCAAGACTCCACTTCCGCCACCGCCATTATCAGTACTTCCAGGACGAGAATAGGAAGTAAGGTCATTGGTATCACTGGTCGAATAGACCGTCACAACCCTCTCGCCTTGTTCGTTTGTAGTTTTGGGAGGCGGAGGCGCAGTGATTCGTTGTCGCGTGGTGGTGGGATTGTCCTTTTTTGTCTTGGTACCTTTGGTTGATCCCTGAACGTTGACTTCCGTATTCGCAGTCGTTGTCGTCGTTGTGTTTTTCGATTCTGCAGTCGTCACGTTCTCCTTGGTGTCGGCATCACGAGTGGGTGCCACGAAATAAAAGAAACCTTCGTCGTCCATACTGTCCGATTCCTCTTGGTCGTTATCAACATCATCATCACCATCAATCACTTCATATCGTTCCTTATAATATGCCTCTTCACCAGCAGCATCAGTACCAGCATTCGCATAAAATCCTTGTTGGACACGTTCGGCACGTGCCAATTTGCGTTGTCGATCCAAGGATGCTTGTTCTTCGGCATGTTTTCGGAGTCGTTGTAGCATATCTTCCTTGGTTCCTTCGGCGGGTAGATTAAGATGGAGACACAACTCTACAAATTGAGAAATCGGAACAGATTCAAGGAGACTTTCGGTTGTCATGTCATCAATATCATTATTGTCAATGTTGTTGCTGTTCTTATTCTTGTCTGAATCGACAATATCCGAACAATCTTGAGATTCTTCTTGGGTTGTTGATGATAACATCAATATTGGCCGCTGTTTCCAACAAGTCATTGATCTCGATCTAAAGGATATTGACGACGACCACGACGATGATGAAGAAGACGGTGGAAGAACAAGAAACGAATTGACTGTGTTACAATGTGTCAACAAGAAAACGATCAAAATGGGAATCATGATTGTCGTGTTCTTCGTCCTTTTCATTGACCAATCAATCCTCTGTGCGTTGTTGTGTGAAAATAAATGAATAGACTGTGGGGGGAAGGGAGTTTACAACGAACACCCGAATGCAGCGGGCAGTCTAACTTCTACTAGCTTGTTGAGAGAATTGATTGAGATCGAGACGCATCTTTGCATTCTCTCGCTCGCTCCTGCATTGCTGAGGATGGAGTTCGGATGTTATGATTGGTGATGGATAATTCACGAGTAACGAATCACGAGTCATGTAATACTGAACAATCGATGTACTGTAGCTTACTGTCAACAGTAGTCTCACTGTTAGCTGTCTACGGTATTGTTTGTGTCATCAAATAATTGTGACACACGGCACGCTAGCCGTCATGGTGAAACATGGCATACTATCATGTATATCTTAATATCTGATGACGCTGGCCAGTCCAAAAATTGTCGACCTTCAAGATGACGAAAAAACTAATTTTGTCGACGAATAAAGATGATTAGGTTATGTAAAGGGTTCGAACGACATTTCGAAGAGAACCTATTTATGTATGCAGTAGTCCGATCACAGAATAATTGTGGGACTCCTCTCTGTTCTTATCTCATAGTAACGCACTGGCCGGTCCTTTGATCCAGCCAAATGTATGGATAAGCCACCTTTTTTGAGTGGGGCAATGCCGGAAAAATGGTCTTTCCTTTCTACTATATATCATACTACTGTCTATGTCGAGAGAGAGTCTCGGATTTTTGGGAAGTGCTTGCGGCTGACTACATACTTGGAATTTCTACAAGGTAGAGCGGACTCGCATCGAGGAAAGGAATTCAAAGAGGTACACTACACTTGAATATATTGGGATTTACACTGGACTCGTTGCAGACAGCCGAGTGCTTCTTCCTGCATCCATCAATAACAACATCCTCACCAATATTATTTGTACATTGTTGTAGTTGGTAGTTGTTACAACAATGAGTGAAGAACAACTTGAAGTCGTCAAGGTTTCTCCATCGACAGCACTGGATCGTGCATTGATGAAGAAAGAAGAAGCACCAACGCAAGAATAGCCATCCCAATCCACAACATGAAAATAATGAGTATCCCAATATCAACAACACCAACACTACAACAACATCTACAAGTGCAAAAGATGTGTTGGAATCCCAAGGTCAGGAATTGCTCTGGGTAGAAGAGGAAGAAAATGTCAGTCGTACGAACGACAGCAACAAGAACACTGACGCACCATCCAATGATAACAACAATAAGAAGAAAGGATTGGGATTGTTGGGTTCCTTTCGGAATAGTAAGAGCCTATCACAACTTCGAATTCACGGCAAGCACAAAAATTCAATGCCAAAAGAAACCAACGCGAGAGTCGTACTTGTATCAGATCCGGCACAACAAGATGCTGCTGCTGCTGCTCCTGCAACAACAAATTCTGCCGCAAGCGATCGTTTGCATCAAGCTGCCGCGAAAGCACAGGAAGCACGTGATTTGCTTGACCAAGCGCTTGTTCCACTGCATTCTCCCATTGAGAGGCATGTCATGTTACGAAAGGCTTTTAGCACTGCACTTGAAGCTCGTAAACTCGTAGACCCAAACATTTCTATGGAGAACAAGAAGAACACCAAAAAGAACAAGGTATATCATGAACTCGAACAAACCAAATCTTTGGGAGAAGAAGAAGCACTCGAAGCATCTCGCATCATCTCCATCATGGCTGGACAACAACACGTTGTACTCGACACGACCGAGACGAATCGAAAAAACCACTTCGGCGACAACGAAAGAAACGCACTGCCGGCACTCCTGTCGACGATGCGGCACAAAGTAAATCGTTGCCGTTTGACACGCTGTTGCAGCTTGCCAACCAACATGCTGCAGCGGCACGACAATACTTGAATCCATGCTACCATTCTTTCAAGATCCAATCGAATCGGGTGGTGACATGTGTCGGTCGCAAAGCCAGCCCAACATGACCGATACTCGTGTGAGCAAAGTCATTCCCCGCACTCCAGAGAAGGAGCAGGATCGTGCCGACCGCGGACCAGGAAGCAGTATCCCAAAAGAACTTCCACCCCCAATACCTAATGCCGTGATTGATGCGGAAACCAAACGTCGAGCAGCCGAACGACAGGCCGCAATCGCTCGAGGTGTGCAACCAAATAATACCATGCCATCCGTGGGCTTTGACAATACCTTTCAAAACGGTGAAACCATCTCAACGTTGGGATTTGACAATACCTTCCAAAACGAGGATAGTCTCACCATCAACTCCCTCAATGCATTCCTCGACGCTCCCATGTCTGGAACTGCCGAGAACTCTCTGGGAAGAAATGTCCCCGACCAACCAAATAGTGCTGGTGCTGGTGGCGGTGCTGTGGAACCAGATGTCGACGACCCAGAAATCCAATTTGGTGGGGCGCCAATTGTTTCGATTGGACCAGCCATGGACAAGGAACCATCGACTGGGAAACAACAGGAGCCCAAATTCGGTTTGTTTCGTCGCAACCACAAAACTTCAAAGAGTCAGCAGAAAAAGGGAACAACGACAGCAACAAGAGCAACTGTGGATCGCTTCATGCCAACAACAATCGCACCCGTTGGTGACGACGAATTAGATGCAATCGATCCTGAAATTCAGCAACAACTAGTTCATATTCAAGATATTGAACGTGTCACCGGAGATCGGTTGCAGGCTGCACTGCAAAGGACTCAGGCTGCTGCAAAGGCAAACATAGCAATGGCACGCCGTAATGGTGATGGCACTTTTGGACAATCAGGAATCAATGATCCCACCACACGAGGTGTCTTTTATCGCGATCCAACAACGGTACAACCTGAATTCGTGGATGCACCCATTATCCCACCGGGCATTTTAACGCAAAAGAGCTGGGAAGATCTGGCCGATGGCGCCTCCTTGGCATCTGTGACGAGTCTGCCGGATCAGAGAACCGAAAAGGAGGTACCTATCATTGTGCCCGAACGAGCCTCGTCCTTTGCGCACCGAAAGCGGTTCGGGTTGTTCCGACGCAAAACGACATCCAGAACTCCGCGTCTCCCGCGTGCGACAGAGTCATCGTCTCAACGAAAGAAACAGTCCGAAAAAGAGTCCAAGGACATTGTGTCACCCGCATCGTGGCAGGAAGTGGTGGCCCGCGATGCGACCGCTGCCACATCGGGTGAAGACCCAGCCGACGATCATGGCTTCAACGTGACTGTCTTGAATGGCAACGACGACGACAATTCCTCGCCGACCGCTGCGTACGGTGAGCGGGATCGGTACGCAGTACTCGTCGATGATCAGGAAGGGCAAGCGATCGTGGACAATGATCGAGAGGCTAATGATGTGGTGAATCCACCCGTGCTGGGTGTAGCGCCGAAAGGCATACGTGGCGCTTTTTCTTGGGACGCGGGAAAGCACAGTGAGAGCATATCTGGTGCAAAACCAAGTTTCGTCGAAGTGGACGGAGAAGATGAAGCCAAGGTGGTTCTCGCCAACAAGGAAGAAGTACTGGAATCCATTCAGGCACCCGTGCGCGTTCAACCGTCCGAAGATATCAAGACGATACGATCCATGACGAATGATGCTGAAATTAGTCCATCTGCATCGTTTGTGGAACAAATGGCGGAAGCGAAGGAAGCAAACGCCAAACAGAGAGCTGGTGCGGCTGCGACTACGCCGTCACCAGGGAGAAAGAAAGGTCTTTACTCGCGTTGGAGAACACGGCCAGCACAAATATGATTTCACTCCCTGCCGATGTATGCTCCGTGTCGCGGTCGACGGAATAGGATGCAAACTTGGCCATCTTCACGAACTTGAACTGCCGGGTTATCAGTAGGGTGTCGTTTCCACGTTTTTTTACAACTATAGCTCAACTTATCGTTACCTTTTCTCAATAGTAGTAGGTTGTATGCAGTCCCGAGAAAAGGCCTGCTTATCGACCACTCTACTCATATACTTACCTCACTTTATATCAACAAACCATTTCTTGGAGGACAGACTTCATGTAGCTGTTGGCCCGGCGACGTGGCGGCAAAGTTGGTTGATGACAGAGTAGTGAGGTGATGTGCAGTTGGGGAAAGGAGCTCACAACTTTCCTTTGTAGAAGAAGACCGTATGCACCAGGTATTCGAGGCATCAGGAACAAAGGCGATGCTACAAAGAGAGTCTTTGTGAAAACATAATTTGATTTTTGCAAAGTATTGTATTGGGGCGATTGTAGATTCAGCGCCAATGTTGTCAACACAGCCAGTACCTGTCGTAATGTCAACCTGAACGTCCGTATCATAAATTGCTGCTTTGAGCTAGCTTGTCGTTGGCCGCCCGATATCAGCGCAAATCCCACCGGAGATTTCATTGTTTTAGCAAGAGCATTGACACCCATCGCACGATTATCGGAAGCCCTGACTTCCTGCGAGTCATTCTGGTTATGCAATTCATCGTAGTGCCATGTTCTCATAGTTGTTCTTAGGTTATTGTCCATCAAGGCGATTTGCGAAATTGTCGAGAGCCTCACCCCACACGTGAGCGACACGCCTTTGGATTCGTCGATGCTTCTCCTCACTTTCTCGCCATGATTTTCACATGGCTACCCAAGAGCATGCTGTTCCTACTACTACTATGCAACGCGGAGGGGATAATACAGCAGATAGCTACCACTGGTTATATGCGTACCCGGTGCGTAATACAGAGTGAACTTGAACCAATGCTCCCCCCCTAGAGGCGGATGCAGTCTGATGGGCGAGGCAAACAAGTGCGGAAGAGAATTCAATTGATCATACTTTAGTATTGTACACAAAGTATTAGGGTCTTCATCACTGAATCACATTCGCTTTACTCTTCGGAAGCCTTCTCCACCTCTACCATACGTTGCGTCTGTTCTCACGTGAGCAGGACACAAACAAGAAACCTTCGTTGATTCCTTGTCTGACATGTCGACACGAGTGGATGTATCTGTCAAATTACCAATGCGTTTTTACACATCATGCTTCATAGAGTTGTACTACAGTACCTGGTACTCCGGTACAGTATACTCGACCAGTTGTCAAAATGATGCTCTTGGAACAATTCTCGTTGTGTGTTTATCTGCCACAGGGAATAACGCATGACGCAGAGAGCTGGTATGACATGAGGGGTTACCGCGACTTGGCGTGTGCAACGTACCGGTAGTTTTGAAATCAGTATCGATCCGTATGGACGGCGGTGAACATATTGTAATCCCTCTCTGACGTACGTGAAATTGTCGTAATCGGTGCATGTTCTGTTGCGAAATACGAAGCACGATCTTTGCAAAAGAAGTGGCGTCACGCGTATCATCGATGACAGACTGCACCACACGATGTACCACACGTAGGAGACGACATACTATCGAACAAATTTAACGGTATCAGATGTCCTCTTACTGAATTGCGGTATCTGGGTAACCATGCAAGGAAACAGCTTCCACGTCAGCCTTCAATTTGGGACGATTTTTTTGAGCGGCTGCTGTACCACCTGAAAAAAAACTCCACATGGTATAGCCAGTATCAAGAACCCATGTGATTTTTGTATTCCGACACATTGCAGTGCATGAATAAATCTGTTGTCGTGTATTCTCATGTCCTTGCCACCTTCAAGTCCAAGGGCAGACGATGACAAACGGAGCGATTCAACGAAAGTGAATCGAACACGAACCGTGAGGAAGAATGAGCAGGAGAAAAGGAGACGAAATGAGTTCAAGGATTCCCTCAACACCCTGCACAAAACCCTACTTCAACACGATGAAGTCTTCCAACAAGAAAGCCACAAGCGAGAGACACGGCTTGCAAACAAGAAGGATCAGGATGACAGCGAACATGGCATCGTTGGAAATCAGTCACTGTTTAATCGCGTCGAAATAATCAACCAGGCAGCGTTTACAATCAATCGGATCATGCAAGAAAACAAGGCACTCAGGGCTGCCATTGAAAATTCGAATCAAGGTACTTCAAATGGGAACACAGACTTGCAGGTACTCAGTCAAAATTCGGATATGAAATCACTAGTGGGATTTCACGAAGGAGTCGGGCCAGTATTGATGGTGCCTGGTCGAGAAAACCAGCATGCCGCTGGGACTGCTCCTTCGAGTTCTGCTCTTGCCACGTCAATATCATCTTCGACAGCGCATCGGTTCAATCAATCACTGACACCACTTGCCAGTTTATCATCCATTCAACCACAGCATCGTCGACAAGCATTGGGCGAAGATTTGCTACTAAATCCTTTTCGCCAGCATCAGGACCTACCGCATGTTGCAGGATACCCTGCCGCAAGGATGCCGGGAAACCAGCAACAAGATCCGGCCCACCTACAGCTCCAATCTATTTTGTCGTTGCGAAACGCTCAGTCCTTCTTTGCGGCTCATCGTCAGCCATTGGTCGTGCCAAGTCCAGCCCTTTCATATCCAGGGTTACCTACTGCAGCCCACCTTCTACAAGAGTCCCATTCTCTCGGAAATCACGGACGAAGTGCTTCTGCAGGGATCCTTGCCATTCCCCAGGACCCCATGATGCCGGTGCTGCCAACAGGATTTCCGTCACTGGATAGCTCTCTTGAGCACATGCATCGTGCTACAAGAACCAACCTATATGACACCGTGACAGAGGTGACAGAAGATGCCCCGCGGCGCAAGCGAAAACGAGCAAAATAATACCTGGTAATGCTTAAAACTAGGGGGAATCTCGGTTTATGGGAATAGTTCAATGAAATTCTCACTTGCTTGGCTTAATGTTCCCACGAGATAAAACCGATGATGTTACCCGAAGCTGGAAGCTAACGCCCGGAGCGGAAAGCGATAAATGACCATTATATGTTAAAATGTGTGCAACTGCCTTATCGTGTATGGATCAACAAAGCTCTCGCCCTCTCTGCTCAAACACTCAATATACACAAGTTTTATCCCGCTTCGTCTCGTGGTACAACCTTTGTTAAAAGGGTGCTACGAAGTCCTTGATCTGGACGATGGCGACCCTTCCTGATATTCACAATTGGAACACGAACGGTTTAGCTATTAATCAAACCTTTTTTCGATTCCAGTTCTTTATTTAAGCATTCCAGATATGTCGGAGGTTCTTTACCGTTAATTTTGCTTGCTGGTTCCGGAACTTTGACTCGTGTCTGGTCGGATACGAATGTATTTTATTTGAATGTGAGTGTCTATTCCGGAACCTCTTGTGTCGAAACCATACCACTTGTATCATTCATGCTCAAAAATGTATGCGTATCCGAATATTTCACTTACAAGGATACAACATGGATTCAACCTAAGTACGATCCGAGAAAGAAGTGTAGCAAGAACACCTTGCTACTCAATAATTGCCATTCGTTGTTTCATCCACATGGAGATGAATGAAATTTCGACCACAGATTGGCCGTCAAATGTCAGTAGGTCAAGATGTATCAAGAACGATTCCAATATTGGAGTAATTCTACACAATCGCAGCGCCTGAATAATCTTGCTGTCCAATATTCGCATGTCCTTGCCACCTTCAAGTCCAATTGCAGAGGAGGAGGACAAACGCCGTGTCTCTACGAAAAGTGAATCGAACACGAGATGATTTCAAAGATTCACTCAACACCCTGCACAAGACTCTTCTTCGACACGATGAAATCTCCCGATTAGAATGCCACTCGTTCTACAAGAAACGACCCATAAGACACTGTATCGAAGGCGGAAGATGATGCCCACGGAGCAAGCGAAGAAGGGGCGATTGGTGGCACTTTTCTTTCTATCGATTCAAAATGCTCGGTTGCTTTGGGCAAAGCATCGTCCGCCATCGGGCGTTCCAAGTGTCTTTCATTTCCTGCGATACCTGCAGCAACCCACATTCGTCAAGCACTCCATCGGATCCTCTTTAACAGACGACGTGCCCCTGCAGGAGCACTTGCAAATCTTCACGATCCCACGATGCCGACACATCCACTCCTTTTTCCGACTCAGGATAGTTTTCTTTAGCAATCGCGGCGTGGAGCAAGAACTGACCCATATGACACAATAACATTTGTAAAATGATGCCCCGCAGCGGCGCATGCGAAAGAAAGGCAAGTCCGAGAACCCTCTTTATTTCCGTCGTTTCGAGCATGATGCTACGAGAACTCAACCACATGACACTGCAATGGCGGTGGAAGATGATGTGTAGCGCAAGCGAAAAAGGGCCGACCCATTGCATAAATTTCTTTTGTCGTTTCGATATAACAGCTCATCATGAGCATTGAGCCGTGCCAATTCCAGGCCTTTCATTTCCTGCGTTCCTAAATCCGTTCTTGGATAACAGAAGAATTGCTCCTGGAGGTAGCTTTTAATTCTGCAAGGCGGCGTGATGCCAACGCATGCAACACTGCAGGACACCATGATAACCAACGTCTTCAACAGTTTTAACGCCGCAGGATACTTTCCTTAAGTGCTCCCTTCGTGCTTCAAGAACTTAACTGTGGCACGGATACCCCGAGGCGCAAGCAAAGAACGACCGGTGGGAGCACACATTTGTTCTGTCGTTTCGGGAGGCTTCCATTTCATGGCGTACATTGTTAACCATTGTAAACCATGGGTCGTGGCACGTCCAGTCCTTTCTTTTCTGCAGTACTTGATGCATTACACATTCTACAAAAGCGCAATCCGATCCATGATGTCAGACGGGATGTCACTGCTGGAGCACTTGCAAATCTACAGGAGCCCATGATACCAAACGCCTTCAGAACTGTTTCGCCGCAGTTCTCTTGAGCGCAAGCCTCGTACTCCCAGAAGTAACGAATATCCTCCATTGGAGCTCTTGCGAATCTTCAGGACTTCATGATGCCAACATTCTCAACACAGCATAAGTCGAAGAATTAAGATGGCGAAATATGTTGCCCCTGAAGCACCGATCATTTCTGTTGTGTCAAAAGGCGCAGTTAACTAAGGCAACTCGCTTTATGCCAACGGTCGTGCCAAATCCAGCCCTTTCATTTCCTGTGCTACCTGCTGCAACCCACATTCTACAAAGCCCCATCTGATCTTTTTGAACAAACGACGTGCCCTTCTAGGAGCACTGCATTATTGATCATACAATGACCTGATTCCTGGCCCTCTGCAAGCTTTTCCAAAAAGTGGTTAAGGAAAAGCTACTGCAGTGACATCTACTGTCATGATCAGTCATACTATAACCCTCCTTCTGTTCATGCATCAACCAAAGTTTTCTGTGAGTCCTGCTTTCTCTCTTGATACACAATTGAGTCCCACATCAGTTCACTTTGGTGCTAAGCATTCTCCTAGTTCTTTTGCGTCATGTGTTGCAAAGTCACTGACTTTGACATTCAAATGGGGGGACGAGATCAATAAGCAGCCAAGCTCAAAAGAGAACACAAACCGGTCAGATTGATGCATGTTAAAGAAATGACATCATCGTTGCTGGCCATGCACAGAGTAGATGTCGTTGTTAGGCATGGGAGTCCATTATTTTGGTTTGTTTGGCTAACATTATACATGTCAAGGTGCAAACCGTCAAGTTTTGCAGGCTAAATTCTTGTACAACCAGCTTCCATTCTTCGTACTAACCCCTAAACCCTGAACCCATGCACATTCATCCTTCTCTGTCGCTTACAGAGGAAAAATTTTCTCATTGATTCCAATATTGTTCGCTGAAGCCACTTTGGCATTTCAGTGGCTGCTTGAACTTTTCAAAGATCAAGCACTGGCTGCGTTCTTTGCGTCCTCTGGTAGGGTGCTGCGTTGAGCGAGGAGGAACAGAACCTACATCTTCCTCAGTCTCCATCTCTTTAGTGGCACCTACTGATGTTACTTCTGTTGCACTGGTCCTTCGTGTCCTTATCATGCCTGCCTTCTTCTGAGTGCTGTTGGATACGATCCATACGCAAACATACGGCACTGAGACACAACAATTGGCGAACGTTCAAAGAAAGTACTCAACACCAGACATGCCATCATGCATATGGTTCATTAGAAGTCAACCCAAATGGGGCCTCTCAGGGTACACTTAGTTTTTGATGAAAGGACTGGGACGGTGATAACCCTATAATTCGGTTTTATTATTATGGGCCTCTGGCAAGGCCAACTCTTTACTTACTAGTAGTTGCTTGACTGCTTTGATGCGGACGAAATATTGGAAGCGTTCGAACAACGCGACGCAATTAAAAAAATGCATCCACAGTCCCTCTGGTGCTCGGCCTGGTCAGGAGGCCCACAGTCCAATCCTTTGGTGGATTGTGGAAGTTAGACAGCTCATCATTGTCAAGTCCCATGAACATCACAGTCTGGGTCCGATTGATCTACAAGAAGATCGAATCGAACTGCCACCATGATATGTTTTGACAAAGGGCTTGAAGATGATGCTTGTTCAGAAAGCTCAGACATGCCATTGATGACATTCCTTATGCAAGATAACACAATTTTCTAGTTTAGAGTTTCGCAAGTACAGTCTGTCCGCAGTCCGTAATTGCGTACAGTAAATAGGAAGTTGTCGCGTACCCCAAGCATCATGACCATGACCGAAGGAACGGCTCCCACGCCTCCTTCGGCTCTCCCCGTCGATTTGACTCCATCGCACACGATGTATGGATTCGAGACTGACACCTGGGTAGATCAACCCATTCCCGAAGCTCCCGACTGGTTTTCCCGCCAAGAACGTTATCGTAGGAACGCCAACGCGCAGGCCTATCGGCAGTACGGACACCCAACCAACTGGAATCGATACATTCATCTTGGATTGTTTGTGTTCGAAGATTGTTTCGAATGCGACAAAGTTTGGGCAGCTGTTAACACGGATCCTCTCATGGTCCATAGAGCAATCTGGTATAACTTCATGAGTCACGTTGATCGTGATCTCCAGGTTCCAGTCAAGTTAAACGATTGGGCAACCAACATCTCTCAACCGTATCTAGCGGTCCATGACCCAACGACATTGCACGAAACCGATACCACTGCTTACTCTTGGAAAGAGATGCGATTTTCAAACAGCAAGAGGAAATGGAGATTGACGATGCCCAAGCTTGATCCCAGTTTCAGGACGCCGTCGATCAAAGAGCCCACCAAATCAGCAGTCCATTATTAACGTGAATACGAGCAATGTTGTCGGTGCCTTTGCTCCTGGTTTTAATCTTCCCCAGAAGAATTACCAAGGAACTATCGACCCATGGAAAACAAACTGCCGGAACAACGAGGACAACTCCCATTGATCCAAAAGAACAAAGACGTGATCGAAAGGAAAGGGAAAAAGCTGACCAGCTCAACAAAACGATGAGAGAGAATAAGAAGCAGGATTCTCAGCAACTTCCACTTGGTCGAAATGTGACGGATAACGAAGTTGAACAGGAAACCCAACACGTATTTGGTAACAACCGACATGATCTAAATGAAAAGGAGAGTACGACGCCATGGAACAATACAACCACCCAAACAGCACCACATCCAAACATTCCGACAAACGATGGTACCCATCGAGTCACGATCAAATGGTTCCCACCGGAGGATTTGGCAGTATACGAAAGCGACAAAAATAAAATGAATGAAGCAATCTACAACTTAGTGAGTGATATTCTCCCGAACAATACGGAATGCTGTACCGGTGGGAAAGCGAAGATTTGATGATGTCAAATTCGGTGCAAAATCTAACAGCTATCGGGTTACGAGACTATATATCTCCGAAAGTTACAATGATACCAGAGCGATCTCAGATGATATTTGGAGTCCGCTTTGGCTTTAAGAACAATCCGTCCATGTGGAAGAATTCTGAAATGATGAAGGAAAAGTTTACAACAAAACAACTTGATGTCACAATTTCAAACTCTGCGAGCTCAAGTGGTAAAATGGTTACAGCGGGATATATCCTGCTCAAAGCTCCGAACACCACTCATAAACTCTGGTACAACAAGTATTTAAGGAGTTTACTGCCGGATCATGCTCCATTTTTGACGTCATTCGACAGAAAAAGTGCCCTATGGATCAGCTAATTCCACATCTCACGATCCAATGCGGGGAGAAACATGTCACACCGTTGTGCCAAGCACTTCTTCCGATCATGACGGGACGAGGTATCGCTCTGTTCTTACCAAGATACGCACTAGGCACAATGAGCAACGAACAGGTTCGGAAACATTTTCAGTTCCATGACAGGTGGGCAAAGTCATTGCAAGCGATCACACTTTCTCCACAAGTCACTCATCTTGATCAAGTTCGCACTGAATACCATGAAGACGGATCAACAACAAAACGATCTACACGAGAATGGATAGCATCTCTTAAAGAAAAGGACGGAACCACTTCAGCTTTATGCGATGCAGTTAACGGGACAAATGACAACAAGGCATATTTGGTGACTCGAGTCATTATTTTAAACGCGCACAATATCAATGGCAGCAATACAAATCAAGGCTTTTCCTCCGAGTCATCGAGAAGCAAGGTTCAGAGACAATTTACCAGGTCTTCCCGACGTAATAGTCATTCAGACGGAGATCCAAGCAAATGTGCAATTCCTGGAACAAATGTCGATGGCGACAACATGGCACCGAGAACCAGAAGGACAACCAAGGTCAGATTCAACGTCGCCAAGCAACAATTCCAATCACAACAAGCCCCAAACAGTCTCACAGAACACCAGTCTGAACTCACATCTCCAACGCACAAAACAAGCATGGCCAACTCCATCTGAGGCGTCCAACAACCGTAGCGATCAGTCCACTGGAACAACTAACCAACGCAACAACCATGAGCAAAACAATCCGTACCTCGGGTCGGAGGCAAGTTCTGCCACAAGTATGGAAGAGGAAAGAAGCACAACCTCAACACGATCAATGACAGTTGTCTCTCGAATGAATAGCACGGACTCTAGATTCCATGAACTCGAACAGTTAATCAAACGACAACAACAGGAGTCGAAAACATCAGGGAAGATATCATCGGACCGCTTGAACAATCTTGAACGGCAATTCACAAGAATAGAGGAGTTGGATACCAAAATGTCGGCAGTCCAGACGCAACTAGAACATTCAAATGTGAAGCTGGAACAATCGGCAAAGAGCAAAGATCTTATCAGATAATTTGGAGGTACTTTCCAGAAACATCCCACCAATTTTCAGACATGAACGACAAGATACTTCTCACAATGGAAAGCCAACAAGACATGTCATACACGATGTTGGACATGAGAAACAATTCGAACAATTATCTCAGTTTATGACAGCCATGGCGGACAAAATGGAAATAGCAATGACACGACAACACATCGACGGCACGAAGTATTCAAACCCTGGAAATTTGGAAAATCCTAGGGCAAACAAAAGAAGCCAACATAGTGGCGGGTCGAGCGTGCATTCTGGATCGACGAAATCGAAGACATCTCAGGACTCATCCCAAGACACGAGCGTTTACAGATCTCCTGAGAAAAAGAAACAGCATACAAGATCCAAACACCGAATCGGCGATGACGAACACAACAACTGCATAATTGCGGATAAGATAGATAAGGACAAGATTAAACCAATAGAGGGCCTTGCATACCAAGAAGAGAAGGGTGAAGGATTCGCAATTCATGGAATCGGTGGTGAAGACCTTCTTGAGGATATGTCTGAGTCGTCGGACGTCTGCTTAAACCTTGAAGATGCTTTCGAGGAACTACAACACGCTAATACCCTACACCAGGCTAGCGGACAACATCATATTGGGAACCTTGCATCCCGCGAAGCCCCAACCGATCTGGACGATCAATACACAAGACCCCTCGATCCAGACGGTGGCAAACCTGATTAATGGCGACACAGCATCATAATCAGCAGCGTACAGAGGAGGTGATGCGGACACGAGGAGAGACTACCGCGAACGAGGAAATGAACAGCCTAGATACTACCACGATTCCATTTGGTCAATCATGCAATGGCGGAATGTCCAACAGAACAAGAGGCCGCTATATGTCACAAGGACAAGACAGGCATCCACCACTGCCACATCTGTCATCAGTTTTAATGCTCCCGAGACATCGCCCTGGACGAATCAAAGCAAGAAAGCAAACAGACCCACAGGCTACACAATCATTCGGTGATGCGGTTGTGTATAAAGACCCACGTTCGTTAAGGATATTCTTTCAGAATGTAAAGGGATTGACGTATTCCTCCGGATTGGAGGACTACAAATACTACATGTCCCAGATGGCGGCATTCGGGTCGACTGTTTTGGATTGGCTGAGACAAACACCGCGTGGCAACAATACCATCTCCAAATGGAATACACAGCGAGTGTTAAGAGACAGTTTAGATTGGGGAAAACAGTCTTTGGGTACCCAATAACGGAGGTGGATCGATGTTCGAGTAGCGAATCTTTTCAGGCAGGGGATGTCTCACCACTATCCGAGGAAAACACACAACGACAGTTCAAGGTCCAGGAATCTGCGACCCTACAGGACTGGGCAGATGGAGTGGAATCACCATCGAAGGTAAAGGCGGATCCACTCTTTCGTTACTCACTGTCTACAGAGTATGCGAGGATCAGTAAGGCAGGCGCCACTAGGGAGTGCATTGGTAAGGGAACATGAGTACTACCGGAGACAAGGTGAAGTTTCTCCCCAGCCCCGACAGAGGATACTATCAGATCTCCGACAGACAATCATGAAGCTCCAGAATGCAGGGCACTCGATTTTGGTAATGATGGACGCAAACGGAACCATCTATCAGGATAAGCACTTGCAGGAATTTATTGGATCCTGCGATTTGTCTGACTTACACAGCACTCACCCTGCCCCATCCACATTTATTGGTTCAGCGAATCGACGGATCGATTATATACTCAGGTGTCCAAAAGTTGTATCCTCTGTAATGCGCCAAGGCAGTCTTGCTTATATAGAGGCCCACAATCAGATCACCGAGGTCTCTATGTCGATCTAAGACTGGAAGAAATCCTAGGGATACGGTTGATAGTCCAATGGATACACCGAATATGAGATCGTTGTACAGTGGAAATCCAGAAATGGTTGCTACGTATCTATCGGGAGTCCGGAAATACTACGAGACTCACAATATGGAATCTCGGATCCAAGAGTTACATGCACGTCATCAGGAAATGACAACGCCACAACTCCGCAAACTCTTATGTGCGTGGGACAACGACCAAGGCCGCGCGATGATGCATGCCGAAAAGGTTCTCCACATCCAACCGAAAACATATAAATGGTCGCCGAAACTACGCAATACGGGGGTGATAATGCGATACTGGAAACTCCGACTGCGCGAACTCCTACATGGGGCAGATTACCAAGAAACCTTTCAAAGATGGGAAACGAAGATTCAAGAATTTGACTCGTCCTTTCGACTTCCCGAGTTTGGTCAGGCATTGGATGTGAACACGGTCAGAAAGCGTCTCAACGAGGCATCTAAACAACTGCGCATCGTTCAGAAACATTCATTGTCTCACCGCCAACAGAGTTTTCAAGATCTGTTAGACACATACGACGCTGACACTAATCACCACACGAAACATGAATCCATGCGAAAGGCCAAAATCGTACGACGAACACTCTCGAGTGAATCAAATCGAAATATGTTTTCACATATCAAAAACTTGATTAAACCGGGGGGAATACTCTCCACTCACAAAGTTGAAAATTCCTCGCGAGAAAGAAGCCAGCAAGGTAACTCAGCCCGGCGATGTGCACACGGTATTGGAGGAGACCTCCCCTGCGGACATAATGTGGGACACCATCATCTCTCGCGAGGGAAATCGAAGCCCACCTTGTCAAGTTCAATAGAGACGCATTCAGAGCTGCAGCTTCTTCACCTTGCGGCAATGGCACGATCCATGACGCGTTAACATTCACCAGTTTGTCTCCTGCAGCCGAGGATCTCCTACGGGGGATAGTACCATCTTCATGGCATGGAGACGACATGCTATTGAAAGAGTTTCTCGCGTCGTTCACCATTCCCAACTCGGTACAAGACGCTGATCCAATCCCCATTACCATCTCCAGTGAGGATTTCAAGAAAGGAATCCTAAGTTGGAAGGAATCTACCACTACGTCCCCATCTGGACGACACCTCGGTCACTATAAAGCGTTGGTACAGGATCCGATCCTGCTCGACAGTATGGCCAAATTCTTGAACATTGTTGTGACACGCGGGATATCTATTCCCAGATGGCAAAAAGCAGTGAACGTCATGATCGAAAAGATAAGGAGATCCCAAAATCAATCGTCTACGTATCATTCATCTGTTCGAGGCAGACTATAACTTGTTCCTGAAACTCACTTGGGGATCGCGACTGGTACGGAGAGCAGTGCAGATGAATCTACTCAACTCGGGCCAACACGGTTCAACTCCAGGAAAACGACAATGGAACCTATCATGTTGACCCAACTAACGGCCGACATGAGTAGACTTTTGAAGACCAACTACGCTCGATTCGATAATGACGCGTCTGCGTGTTTCGATCGTATCATAGTAGCCCTGGGAATGTTGGCCGCCCGACGATGCGGCATGCCGATCAATGCTGTAAGGTCTCACGCCCAATCGTTGGAACTTATGCGCTATATGGTTAAAACTGTGTATGGAGTGTCGGAGAATTCCTATACAGGTACTCCATTTGCTCCTCTTTTGGTACGGGGCAAGGCAGCGGAGCATCCCCTGCTGTTTGGCTCACGTTGGTAGTCATTCTTCTGAATACGCTGGAGCGAGTCAGTCCCCTCCGAATGAGCTTCCGATCATCGGACGGCGTCAATACGCATTCGAGATTGGTGGATGCATTTGTGGACGACACTGCCCTCGGATTCACGGACAACGGAAGTATGTCCTTTGAAGATCTCGTAACAAGCCTTGAAGATCTAGCACAAACATGGGAGAAACTATTGCACTACTCCGGAGGTTCTCTAAATCTTTCAAAATGCTCGTGGTTTGTCATGTATTGGGATTGGAGGTCAGGACGTCCCATTCTTCGAGAGCAAACGATAGATCCCCTCGCAACAGTCAGATTGAGCCAAGGACAAGATCCGCACCGAGTTGTAATTCGCCGACAATCACTCAATCAAGCAACACGAATACTTGGAGTTTACCAAAACCCGATCGGCGATTTTTCCCACCACGTTTCCATACTGAAGAAAAAGGCCGACGAGTACGCATCCCGGATACAGACACCACGGTTGACGTCGAGCGACATAAGAGTTTTCGTACGAACAACCTATGAGCCAGCAATGCGATACTCGCTTCCAGCGTTAGCGATCGATGAGGAGGAGTTGGAACAGATACAAACAAGGATATTGCCGGCAATTGTACAAAAGCTAGGGATGAATAGGAATCTACCAACAGCAGTCCGCCACGGGCCGCTTTCCATGGGAGGATTGGGACTGATGGATCTTCGCACCGAGTGTGGAATTGAGATGGTGAAGTACTTTCGCCATCATATCTACCGTCGTACGGAAGTGGGAGAACTTTTGGTCATACAATTGAAGACGCTTCAGTTGGAAGCGGGTATTTTGTCCCATCTTCTGGAGCATCCAACAATCGTTTTGGATTACCTGACGCCAACGTGGATCCTTTCTCTCCGCCAATTTCTGTCGAATCACAACATGGCGATCCATGTTACGGATGTACTACAAGTTGATCTAAAAGGGAAGCAGGATACGGCAATCATGGATCCTGATCGGCTATCCCGATACTCTCGTGTTCAACAAAGGGATATAAATTTGGTTCGCCTATACCTGCAATGTTTCAAGCTGTCTGACTTGTGTTGCTCCCACGACCACAGAAAGATCTCCCAACATCTCCTAGGGGGTGACAGGCCTCCACATTTCGAAACCATACCTGGGTGGCCTCGCCAGGAGCGACCGTCCGCCCACCAACGACGACTATGGCGACGTTATATCTCGTCAAATTATTTACGATATGGAGACTTATGGAAGAGGAGACCGATAGACAATCTGCAAGAAATCAAGCAGAATATCCGGCCGCGGGAAGAGCCCGCTGATCTTTTCACTAATAGTACGGACAGCATCCAAATGGAAACGCTACCCCCTTATCAACGACGGTTACTCAGTTCAGTCCGACTATGTGTATCTGAAGCAGAAGTATGGGAAGCCAGCCGCTCGAAAAAGAATCTCACGATTGCTAGCGACGGCGGTTTGAAAGATGCTAGGGTACATTCGGGTGGACACTGAGCACTTCAGAGAATATCATCCTGTACGAAGGATCGGGACCAGTCGACGGGCCCAGAGATGTTGCTAATTCGACTCGATGCGAGATTGCTGGATTGGCTGCTCCACTCCTGTTACTGTCGTTGCTCGTTCACCAGTGGGGCACAAAGATTCAGGGGAAGCTACGGTGGGTGTGTGACAGTAAAGCAGCAATTTCGAACGTCGAGAAGCATACTTCAGCCCATAAGCCCAGGTGGAAACAACCCACAAACTCAGATCTCCTTGCCCAGATAAGATCGTATCGAACTTCTCTACGCTCTCAGCTTCTACCAACATGGGTAAAAGGTCATCAAAGTACAAAAATCCAAGCAAGGATGTCATCCGAAACAACCGCGCGGACGAACTAGCTACCGAATATCGCAATGGTACCACAAGACGACAGTCCAGAGAAATCACGGTCCATATTCCAGAGTCGAGAGTCTCCATTTGGATTCAAGGCATTCAGCAAGTAGGACAGGTGGAGGAGTGTATCCGCTTCCACATCAACGGCTATCATTTGCGTCAACATTTACAAGCTCGTCACAAGTGGACCGACGACGAGTGGAATACGATTGATATTCAACTACTGAGCCAGTTCTGCCGGTCGCTGACCCCATCTAAGCACACTGCACAAGTCAAGTTCATGAACAACCAGAGACACACTGGACTACGGAGGTACCAAGTGGCGAAGATAAAGACCCAACCATGAGATTGTGTCCATGCTGTTTTCGGGTGGAGGAAGATGACGACCACGTTCTCCAATGTATTGAAAATCCAGGACGAGAGACAGCCCTTGGTCTGTTTAGACGAGCGATAGACACTGCGAGTCTGCTCCCACCCGTCAAGGCGCTCAAGCATATGTTGTTAAACTGGCTGGAAAACAAGGACCAGCATTTGGATATGACGGAGTATCCGAGTCTCCATCAATCTTCGATCGTGAAGGCGGTGGCACAACAGTCACGGATTGGATGGTCTGCAGCCATGCGAGGTTCTTCACAGTCGAGTGGCGATACCTAGCATCCCTACCAGCAGGTGATACGGAGGAAATAATCCAGGCAAAGGGTCTCCAGACTATGCGGAAAATCATTCGAGCAACCCACGAATTCAGTATGTCGATGTGGAAAGCACGGAACCAAAAACTACATGGCCATGACTCGCAGGGTATGCGAGGATTGCGTTGTCCAGAATTATTTGAGATCACTCATCTTCACAACCATCCTGAACTCGTAAGCGCGGGCGACCGACATTTCTGTGAACGTCCACTGGGAGATTTACTTCGTGCAAGTCATTCAGTAAGGAGGAGGTGGTTACTGTACATGCGAAACGCTCGAGCACGGTACGAACACGACGGTAAAACCCAAACTGCGATTACGGAATTCTTCAAGAGACTATAATCGTGGAACATTTTAGTAAAGGGGCCGCGACACTGTACTAGTACAGTGACGCCACTCCGGGGTACACACTTCAATCTTGACAAAGGTTGGAGACGGTGCTAACCCAATAATTAGTTTATATTTATTTATTTATTCCTTATGCAAGATATGTCATGGTGGGACAATTCTACAAGGCAGATGAGCAAGATATCAGAATGATCATGTGGGAAGGTAAGGCTAGCTAACTAGGCCACAGCTCAAAAATCTAGTGTAGTCTTTTGGATGGCAGTCAAAAGCATCTCACGCACAGAATGGGCTCATGGCAATGGACAATGCAGATCATTTATGCGCCTGTAAGGGATCCAAGGATATTGCCTTGTCAGAAGGAGAATACATCATGGGTGTACCATCTATTTCCTAAGCACTTGCAAGAACGGGTGACCTTGAACATCATGCTGGAGTTTGTGGTTACCATCATTGCTTGGGATGGTAATTGAATGCCAAGAAAAAGAAGTTAAGCTTTGGTGGATGATGATATTCTACTCAGCAAAAAAAGACAGCGCCTTGGACGCAGGATGGCTCCAATTCAAGCTTCCACAATGACTGTCATGCACACCTGGCAATCAAGAATTGCTAGGACAGGCAGGTGCAACAAACGTCGGCATCAAACTTGTGATCAACGACTACAACCATTGGTCCTGAGGAAAGAATAATGCTTCAGATCTATTTAATCTGCTGCATCATCACTGCTCATAACTTGGAGGTCTCAACCCATCCAGTGCAAGGCAGTTTCAATCATTGTACCGGCCGGTGTGGTTTCAATAGAAACACAATGCAAGAAATTCTATTAGGACCAATGCGATTTGGAGGAGCAAGTTGCCGGCCATTGTATGTTCACCAAGAAATTAACGGACTTAACTAGCTATTTTCTCAAACACTGAAAGATTGATGGTGGCACACATTGTCTTCTCCAAATCGTGATCTCCTAGTATCAATATCTCACTAGCTAGGAAAAAGGTTACAGCATGCAACCACACCGCCATTACATGATTATACCTTCAGGCTGAACAAATTTGAGAGTCCATTCATCAGCAACAGTGCTGTTGAAAGAATTGACCCTTTCTTCCTCTTTGACTGAAATGGTAAGCAGATGATGACCCGGTTAGCATGACACCACAACATGCTTGAAAGGTGACACAAAGTACTATGATTTGTGATGGGGATGACTCGGACTTTGCATTCAGACAGCTGGTAGTGACTGCTGCCTTCTTTTTTGTGAAGAAATGACAGAAATTTAAGCGCAGCAAGAGCAATCCTTTCACCAATATGTTTGCAAAGAACACATCAATCGTATTTTTCAGATTTTGGTTGCGAGATGATGATGCAGTGGTATGTTTTTGGAAAAAGAATTGTCACCAACCATACCTGTGATCCGTGACAGCCATGTGCTGTTGATTGGCGTCATTGGAAGAAATATCGCGCTTATTGACTGGACAACATGATTGTGAAGGCCAGGAATACAATGAAGGAATGTCTGCAACACATTCAGGTTAGATCATTTTGTATTGAACCGCATAGTACTGGGCTTTGTTCTGCAAAACCAGGAAATCCTGGACAGGTCTTTGTGAAAGGAAGGATATTTTTTAGTTCAGAGAGCTTCATCTCAGTGCAGTGCTGGTTATAGGTATTCTGTTCTGGCTGTAATTGTGTTCTCGTCAACATGGCTGCTAACTTTTGGCGATAGAATGCTGACAATTTCTTGTGTTACAATGTACGGTACAGTACGCCAAAAATCCTTTGGAACACTGCGGGCATGTATGACATGCAACATGGTGATATCATTGGAAGTGCTTCATGCTTTTGAATATTCACTTTGAAGCAGCACCCATTCCAAGAATGATGACCACTGTGAAGAATGCATCATGCCTTCAATGCACGTGACTATACTAGATTCTTGTAATATAGGAGTGCAGAGAAGTTTGTGATGAAACCATCGATTGCAAAGCCATGGCATTGATAATCAATTCATCATTTTTGAAGGCACCTGCGATACCAAGTTGTCATGTAGCAATAGCGCTGCCGGCTACAAACGGTTTTACCATCAATAACCTGTGTTATTGTATTTATACTTTATACAGTACAAAACCTTGAACGGCGTTATTGTTACATTCAGTCAATGTGAGTGACATAACAAAACAGGTTTAGCTGGATTGTACAAGTACGGTCATATTCATAGGTGTTATTGCAAAACGGAAAGATATTAGATGTTTTTGCTGAAATCTCCCAAAAATAGTGTTGTCTGTTATTGCAAAACGGAAAGATATTAGATGTTTTTGCTGGAAATCTCCCAAAAATAGTGTTGTCTGTTATCCCGGTAACGACGTGTGAAACAATGGAAGAGAGTACGGTACATTGTACCGCAACACATCCATCATGAACTCTCATACACAATTCCGAATACGAGCACTCCAGGTACATTTATGATACTCGAAATAGAAAGTGGAGCGATCCTAAAACCCAGAAAAACACAAATCACATTTTCAACTGACAATTACACAAATCTCGTCCGTTTTGTAACGGTAGCGCGCCAAAAATGTGCAACCCACAAGCAAATATCTGGTTATAAGCCCTAAAAACCCCTGCACAAATCACAAATCTTGTTCGAGCCCATTTTGCCCTCGAATAAAACTTTGTGCAACACAAATGTAGTTTCACAAATTCCACGGACGTTTTCTACGATGAAAACATACCTGCATAAATTCTACAGACGATTTCTACAGCTGCAACGTACTTGTTGCACAAATCTCCCGCCTTCAATCCAGTTCGTCTCCCTCCATTTCCCTCCGTTTCCCTCCTCAAACTTGGTGATAACCACCATGCCAAAAAGGGCATTGGTTTCACCATTTAAGAGGTGGATGTCCTCCTCAGTGCTATTGAGAGGTTCCTTCCGATTGGACCCTATGAATGGGATCGTGTCTTGGCAGAACATGAGTCCCATTTCCCGGAGGTCGCACCAAAGAGAGCCTCAAGCAAAAGTTTACTATGCTCTACAAGGCTCGTCATTCAACTGGAGACCCAGACATTCCTGCAGAGGATGTCCTTCGTGCTAAGAAAGCTTACGAAGAAATCACCAAAAAAGCAGAAGAATCAGAGGGAGGAGGTTCCGATGACGAAGAACTGGAGGAGGACCATATAGAGGAAGACCAACGACCACGAGGCAATCAAGAAGGTGAAGGCAATGAACATGTTGCTGTCGTCCTGAATGACAACAATCCTGACGTACTAGCAGACGAGAACCGTCGTCATCATCCTGAGATCGCAGAACCACCAGCAGTTGCACAACAGCAGCGACGTCCCGATATTGAAGTTGCACCGGAAATTGCACAAGAGCATCGTCCCGAGATTGAAGTAGCGCAACACCAGCAGGTAGAGGAGCAAAGGCAGCTGGAGGTAATTTTCTACGTGAAGTTGTTCTTGCTTTGCTTGCTTGTGTTCGTTTCTCCAGCAAATACTACTAACCTGCCTCTTGTTCATCTTTCCTTAGGCACAACATGGCGGGCGGGGGAGTGGAGGAAGTGTAGTTCGTACGGCCTCTACTGCGTCATCATCACTTACTAGTACTAACAGGAGTAGTAGTTCAGGTAGCGGAGCGGTGCACCGACAGGTTCTTTTGTCTTCGAAGATTGCCCAGACTGGTTCAAAGAAGAGGAAGAATCGGCGTGACAGCGACGACACCCCCGACGACGACATGACCTTCAAGGACATGATGCATTTCATGCTCCGCGAACGTGAGCTCGAAATGCGCACCAGACGCGAAGATCGTGAAGCAGCGGAACGTGCCCGGAAAGATGAAATGGACATGCGGAGACAGGAGTTTCGTATGATGAACATGATGATGATGAGTATGCTGTCCCAGCAGCATACTACTCATCATCACCGAATGGTAAGTAATGTCATCAAGTGCTGCTGTCTTTTTTGATTCAAATGATTTCTAATCACGACGATGAACAGGACCAGCAGGAAATAAACCCTAATCATATTAGGAGTACTAGTAGCGAAAAGGAGCAAGGGCAGCATAGCCGTTATGATGATGACGACGACGACGGCGTTATCGACGATCGATGGTAACGACGGCGTGTCGTCGTTAAGACAAGAATGACGAAAATGAAGAACAAGAACGAAGATGACAAGCTAGTAGGGCAGCGAAGCCGTTATCGTAAGCATCATGACTTCGGCGGTGACAAGGAGCAACAAGAAGGCAGCATAGCCGTTACGATGCAGCGACGACGACGACGGCGTTATCGACGACGATGGTAACGACGACGTCGTCGTCGTTAAGACAAGAATGACGAAAATGAAGAACAAGAACGAAGATGACAAGCTAGTAGGGCAGCGAAGCCGTTATCGTAAGCATCATGACTTCGGCGGTGACAAGGAGCAACAAGAAGGGCAGCATAGCCGTTACGATGACGACGACGACGACGACGACGACGTTATCGACGACGATGGTAACGACGACGTCGTCGTTGTTAAAACGAGAATGACGAAGATGAAGAACAAGAACGAAGATGACAAGCTAGTAGGGCAGCGAAGCCGTTATCGTAAGCATAGCCGTTACGATGACGACGACGACGAAGACGACGACGACGTTATCGACGACGATGGTAACGACGACGTCGTCGTCGTTAAGACAAGAATGACGAAGATGAAGAACAAGAAGAACGAAGATGACAATGTCATCGTTGTTGGCAGTAGGCAAACGACGACGACAAAAGGAAAGTACAACACCGCCAGTACTACTAGCGGTGACACCCATCAAGAAGACGACGACGATGATGACGACGACGATGACGACGACGGCGTCGCCGACTTGCGTGAGTCATTGCCTTTGTCGGCTCTGCCGGACACACAATCATTCATGGCAAGGCTCCTGGAACACAAACCGGATTGGGACGATTTCGAAGAAGATGATGACGATGAAGAAGTTCAAAAATGGCGCCGTAAGGCTTTAGCAGAATCTCTTTCAGGACAACGAGACGAGAACAAGGACAACATCACAAAGTAACAACGGCTTCATCACGAGTTAGGAACATTGGTTAGTAGTAAATTAGTAAATTAGGGAAAGGACGAATAGTAGGACGAATACAACTGCATACTTCTACTAGTAACATGTACTAAGTCTATGGCCTGGAATGTACTCGTCACCTGAAAAGTTGTTGTACATTCGTATGTTCAAGGGAATGCAAATAAACCGAGCGAATTTGGTTGATTCCGATTCGTCGTGCTCGGAGATTATAAAGAAGCAAACACATTTTGACAATGAGACGTCGCTCACCATTTTGTTCGAAGATGAATCGGTCTTGCAAGCGTGGGAATGATGCCTGAAAGGCACGCATTCCCCATTCAGCTGATTGGCGCATTGACGTAGCTTCTCTATTCAGTTCCAAGTTGAAGGCAAACTCCCTTGTGTCACCTTCAATGACAGTTTGTGCGGATCTAATAAGGTATTCGTTCCGTGCTGAGAACGCGGAATCGACTGTACACTTTCCACCGCACCTTTCCCAGACATCTTCAAGCTTGTCATAAACACTGCCCCAATCGGCAATGAGACTATCGTGTACACTGCCTGGAACATTAAAACATACGATGGGGATTGTCCCATCGGGACAAAAAACAATGACCGCCCCAACATAATGGTCGTGCTTCCAACCGTTGAAAAAGTTGTTTTCCACATCAACTTTTGGGGCTCGTTGCAATGTCAACTTAAGCCCGTCCATAGTACACCAGACTCCATCCAAGATTGGATGTCTGTTTGTTACAAGTCGCTGGTAATGCCGTATTGTTTCAGCATCCGGCACTTGGATTCGAGCATCTGGTTCTTTCTTGAGAACTGCAATCAGAATCCGACGACCGAAGCGAAGGTACATGCTTACGGAATTTGCCGTCATGCCAAAGATCATCTGAAGGACCATGCATGATCCTCGGGTCCTTGTCCATGCCAGGCACAGCCCAAGAATAGCTGTGCCAGAGCAATGTCGCGGACGACCCTTATGTCTCGCCATCGGAACAATCAGACCATATTCTGAGTCCACAAAAGGCGAATGCGAATCGTAGTACCGATTGAACCTGGCCACTAACCAATCAAACGTGTCGAAGTCAACCCCCGTGAGTGTTATCAATGCTTGATCCTGTTTGGCATCGTATAGTCTTCGCCACGCACTCGCTAAGGGCAGTTGGAGTGATGGTCGAGGAATGTAACGCCGTCGGATACGACGTTCATACTCAGAAAGCTGCTTGTAAAAGGATTTCCGATATCTTGAATGACATCTGCGTTCAGAATTCAACTGCCATTTGCGCTTCTGGGAAAGCCTGTACATAAAGCAAAAGAGCATGAAGTCCGAAGATACCATCGTCCTGATACGTTGGACCAATTTGGACTGTAATAAAATTGGAATTATGGGCATTGACACCAATGCCGCCAAAACACAAATCTCATTTAATGTGATTTGTGCTTTTAGGAAGACCATCTAAAATATGACGCAAATCACAAAAAAGGAACACAAATCACAAAAGAAACGTTAACAATCACATGGTCTTCACATGGAAAATGCATGTGTCGTGATCCACATACAAAATGTGATTTGTGTTTTCTTGGGTTTTAGGATCGCTCCAGTATGCGAGGTGTGCAGTAATAGTACTGCAGTACAGTCGTACACTGTAGTTTCTTGTACTCGGGTCTCGGGTCTCCCGTGCTCCCGGATACAAGTACCTGTACCGGTATCGTAGGACTGTGGATTTCATACATTGCAGTAGGTCAGCATGAGTACGTCGTACACTTGTATGTACGCGTAAATAGCCAAGGCGGATGGCGGATCGCACATCGCACAAGCGGAAACAGCCGCAAAATTCGAACTTCGACCACGACAACAGCTACGACAGACTTCTTTCTATAGAAAGCATTAGAACACAATCATATATTAAATGCATACTCATCGCAATCGAGCAGCGCAGGCGCGAGGACTGACTCACACCTGGTTGCAATTAATCCTGGTTGTTCTGATACTCGCAACGTGTTCCCCATTTCCAGGGCTTCCTTTCACTCATACTTGTTCATGTGCTAGCGCTTTTGCTGTCGCTGCCTCTTACAAAGCGACGCCAACTGCATCGATGAAACCCCTTGCCTTTCGCGGTGGTTCCTCGCGATCATCTGTGATGCAGTCTGCAAGTAGTAGTACGAAGCTTCATGCTATGGTCCCAATCACTGACTTTGTCAATGGACCCTTCGTCCAGTCATCCCTCATGTTTGCAGGGTGCAACGCAGTCGGTTGGCTCATTTCCCTTTTTGACCAAGTCTCATCTACATCTAGACTTGATTGGAACTGGTGCGTTTGCGGCGGCTGGAATTCTCCCCTTTATCACTAAATCCTCGAGAGGAATTTTAGCTTCTGCAAGGATTAAATTATCGTCTGCCTTGGTTACAGTATGGGGGGACCAAGCTGGCTGGTTTCCTCTTCTTCAGAGTCTTAAAGACTGGACACGATGCTCGTCTAGACGAGCTGCTTTCAACTACGAGCGGTGCAAGTGAGTTCCTTTTGCAACAAAGATTATATATTGTTCCATTTATGTTGCTCATAAATACTAACATCACGCATCGTCTTGACACAACAGCTAGTTTCTGGGTTTTTTCATTCCTTTGGGGTCTTGTAGCATCGCTGCCACACACACTCGGAACAACGTCACTAGCTCCAGGATTGCCAATTACATCGTACTGTGGATGCGCGCTCTATGCTATTGGATTAGCCTTTGAGACACTTGCCGACCTGCAAAAGTGGACATTCAAACAAGAACATCCGGGTCAATTCTGTAACGTTGGAGTTTGGTCCTTGTCCCAACATCCCAACTGGTTTGGTAATCTCGCAATATGGAGTGGAATCTTTTTGATCAATGCTCCGGCCTTGATTGATACCGCAGGCAAGGCGGCTGGAAATCCTCTTCAGAGACTTTTTGGCGCCAGACGCATGTTAATTGCGTTCTTGTCACCACTCTTCCTTTGGGCCTTGTTCACGGCACAAGCGTCCGGCAATCTGACACCTGCGTTGGAACTTGCCAACAAGAAGTATGGCCACGATCCTGCCTATTTGCAGTACGTGGCCAACACCCCTCTCATTATTCCTAATCCATTCAAATCGTTTTCTTAAGACTAGAGAGCGCGAGAGTTGGCGTAGTCTTATAAGAAGTCTTTTCATCGAGCAGAATGAGGATCCAGGAATGATCGCGTGAGAGGCCCTCTCCTCTTGCATTGAAGCTAATTTATTTCTATAGTAGAGCGACGAAATAATCACACTGTCCTTTAGGTGCACTTTGCACTCGCAAGAAATCACGAAATGAAAAAGCGTTCATTCTTCGGCTTCTTGGACGGCGATACCGATGCTTTTCGCAGTTCCAACCACTGATCTCGCAATCGACTCCAAAGGTAAGTGCCACAGGAGATCGTCCTGTTGTTTCACTTTTGCAATCTCGTAGACTGTTTCTGGAGTGACAAATCCAATGGCTTTCCCAGGACTTGGACTTGTTGCCCCCTTGGCCAATCCTGCTGCTTTCTTGAGCAAATACGAGGTTGGAGGAGACTTGACAACGAATTTAAAAGTCCGATCGGACATGGCGGAAAGAGACACCGACAAGGGAGTTTCGCGCTCATAGACTGGCTCTGTTCGTTCATTGAATTGTTTGCAAAATTCCATCATGTTGATACCCAGAGGACCCAACGCTTGACCAATTGCAGGACCAGGCTTGGCTGCCGCAGCAGGAACTCGAAGCCTCACAACGCGAACAAGTGACATTCTCCAGTGTTGTGTACTGTACGGCCGGATCAACGCACAAAACGCTATCTTTCCTTGGATAGCACAGCACAAAAACAATACACAGCACTACTTCTCAGTGACTCAGTGTTATGTGCTAGCCAGAGGAACAGTTTCAGGTTGCGATTGAAAGCAACAAATGCTTCCTCTCAGTGATGCAGTGGGCAGAATGTGGAGTGCTTATGGTGGTGCTTGTCTTCTGTTCGTTTGGTGCGGAGATGCCCATGCAAAGGTCTGTCTGTGGTCGCTGTCATTCGTCATCTCTACCCACCAGTGTGGGCCTCATACCGTATCATACCATACGAACCAGGAAACCAAAACTCTCCCATATGCATGTACCTGGTACTGAGTATCATATAGATGTACCAGCACCAGAACTACTACTGTATACTGTGCTATGATTGCTACAGTACTGTATGTACTGTAGCGAACGCAGTACCGTACACAGTACACATAAACCAAGCACAAGATGGGTCATGAAACTGTACCTGGTACTGTAGTACGCCTACCGAGAGTACCATGCGGTAACTAAAGCACTCGCCTTTCACGCTGCCGCCTCTACTAATGGTACAATACGGATGGTCGTAGTAGCCCAAGTTGCACGTTCCGTTGACAGAGTGATCTACCTTTTCACTGCTGTCACATATGAGAACAGGAAACGGCAGAATGATGGCCCATGCGGGACCAGCGGATCTGCTCGTGGTGTCGATCATGGCACAATGGAATGCAATGGTTCCACAAGTAATGGAGCAAATGTATATTCAAACTACGCGTCAATGTCAGGGACGACGAAACGAAGCAAGGTCAACCATAAAGTCTTCCAAGTACCGACCCCCGTGTCCATGTCAATGCCTATGGTGACGCTAACAATGAACCTGCAGTCATGAACATGAGTGTTGAGTCGTCTGCTACTACTGCCAATGGGAAGTTAAGACCAAGCGTTGTAGCAGATGATTGCACAAGTGGCGGAACACCAAAGAAGAATAGGAAACGGCCACCAGCCTTCCGCATCAAAACTGGCTCTCTAGTGGCGCTCCGCTATCGTCCAGAAGGGAATACTGTCAAGGACATGGACGGAAATCTATTGGAAGAATTGTCTCCCAAAGCGGTGGTTGAAACGTGGATTGACCCTATTCCTGGATACCATCAAGGATTCATGATCATCGGCTGTCGAATCCGTTGTTGTTTTCCAAAATCGGTTTTACTTCCAGACGGTGTAACATCATCCGCATCCTCAGGTAGAATAGTGGAGGGTGATGTCGTGGGACTGGTCGATTATGAACACCATGCCACCAAGTTGTACCAAGCGTTAAGGGAAAGGACGCCTGGTTTCATACCAGTCGATTTGTTAATCGATCGTTCCTCTATCCTTCCGTTTCTCGAATGTGTTGATAACACCGATATTGATGTTTCAGCGCTCACAGAGAATGAAAGAAAGCGCTTTCGGTACGAGCAAATCATCCGGGGAATTGATAAGGTTACTGTTAGAGTAAACCTGGGGATATCCTACGGCTCAAAGCACTGCTCGTCTGAAAAAATAGGGAAGGACAACGTTTTAGTTTGTAAATGGGTTATTCGCGAACGGGTTGCAATAGCACCGCCGCTTGGGGCTGTCGAAGCAAGAAGATTCGCAAAAAGCTTTATGTGGGAATACATTCGATTCACACGCGCAACAAGAACAAAACTTTCGATGGTTGGCCTCCCGCATGGACTCGGATCATACGGCAGGTCGTTATGTTGGTGAAGTTATAAGCGTTCGTCCCAGTTCTGAAAGTTTGGCGACAGTCACCGTCAGGATGATGAAACTACCAGAATCGACGACTCGTGGACGGCTACTGGACCAGAGTCAGTTGGAGCTATACGAGCTTGACAGGACTCGAGAATTTCAGGTGCCCGTCGAAGAGTTGGTTGTCGCAAGTCGTAAAATCCGGAGGTGTGCCGAGCAAGATTCTGACTTTGCAACTGTTTCAAGAATTTACTCCGAAGAGAGGAATTCGTGGCGTCATCAATACCAAGGTGATAATGCAGATATGCCTGTGGATCGCCTCATTTGTCACCGTTGCGGAGTTGAAGGAAGCGACATGTTTGTCGATCATATCGCCATCACTCCATCTGCCATATCTTGTTCAAAATGTCTCCAGAGCTGCAAGAAGTTTGGAAAATCAGGCACATTCCTCAAAGCCTGTCGATGTCAGGGATGTGCTAGTCACCATGCCCTTGCACTGAGCGAGGCATTTAAGAACCAGCCACGGAAGTTTGTCTCGCGTGAAAACCAACAGCTGTGTGCTGTTTGTTGCCTTTATTGCAAGTCAGGCATGGTGTGCAACGATTGTGGCTTCACGATCCACAAGCGTTGTGCCAAATGGATCCAAAAGGTTGATCCTGGATTCGGCACGCAAGCCCGCTTTCACTGTAGAACTTGCCATCCAGTCAAGCAAGATTCGATATCTTCGGATGCTTTGAGTGCAGGCCTATTGAAAGTCAAATGTATGAATTTTACTGACTTCGATCTCCCTCAGGCTTTCACCTCGCTTCCTTGCACCCAACCAGCCAATAAACCGATTGTCGCTTTGAAGCCAAGAGGAAAGATAATTCGACGGGTGGTACGGTCGTCTTCGTCGAAGTCATGCGATGACGCTGATCATAAACATCGACGCAAGCACGACCGTCCTAAATTATCCAACGAGATCAGTAAGGTCGAGCAGTGCTGCCAGAATGGATTCACAGAATCGTGTTTGAGATTGCTTCCTTATGATCCCGTGACGCGAAGCTTCGAAGGAATTGCAAAGCATCAGATTGAAGTTACTAGTAGTCGCCAGGAAGTTGTCCGCAATCTCAGATCCGAGGAATCGACAAAAATGGAAGAAAAGAAGACAGCTGTGAGAGCAGCTCGAGCGTCTCAACGTCGCATCATGAAAGACGTTGTTGCGTTTGGATCATCGTTGCTTGAATTGGACGCACTAACAGGACGCGAATCTCACCTTCGTTTCGGTCGATCAGGCATTCATGCTTGGGGAGTATTCGCCGACCAAGAGATTCGCGAGGGAGAAGTGATCGTGGAGTATAGAGGCGAAATCATTGGCAACGCAACCGCAGAAAAGCGTGAAGCTGAGTATGTGCAAGCCAAGATTGGTAGTGACTACATGTTTCGTATGGACGGTAACAATGTTTGCGATGCAACAAAAAGGGGAAACGTTGCGCGATACATCAATGCCAGTTGTGATCCTAATTGCTACACCCAGATCATCTCGATTAATAACGCCAAACGAATTGTCATTTACGCCAAGAAAGATATACCAGTGGGCCAAGAATTGTGCTACGATTACAAATTCCCAGTGGAATTCGATGAGGCGAAACGAGTGGCGTGCTATTGCGGTGCCAAGGACTGTCGAGAGTTCATGAACTGGGATAAGCGCTACGTTTCGGTCGCCGCGCCAACAGGAGCTGGAACGGAGCCAACATCCAGTGCTCCAAGAAGTTCGAATCATCATCGTGCTCCCGAGGTCGGACTTGATGCCCTGTCAGATCGCAAAGCTTGAAGGAAGAATTGCGAGTACTGCCTACTGTACTGAAGTACTTGATGAACCCGCACCGTTACATGTAATGACAGTATCATACTCCGGTACCGTTGCAATACTCGCAATTCTTCAAGTAGAATGTCGATGGTGACGAAATAAGAGTGCCAGTTACTGTAGCAATTGGATCTGATTTCCTAGTATTGGCATGCGACGGTATCTGCATTCTGCAGTGTTGCCGATTGACCCGCCATCCGCCATGCACATTCGGTTCGATGGGGAACTGTCCTACTAGAGCTAGTGTCTATACGCCCGAAATCTTTAATTAAAGATGGCCCAGTGGCAAAATCTTTAATTAAAGATCAATTTTGGCACGTACGTAACTTCATCATTTCATCTTTTACACCAAAATAGCTACGGCCGATGTGTTCTCCATCAAGTCAAACCTCGTGGGCCAACCGGGGTCATCTTAGTCAGCAACGGTTCCTGACTTAGGTTCTTGAACATAAAACTGTAGCCTGTTTTTCCGAGTTTTTTTTCTCGGAAAATACCCGGATGTGTAGTACACAACATAGGCAGGCTACACAAGCTCCAGTCGTTCGAGGCTTCAATCACATCATTGATTTGATCACCTTCCACTTCGATTGAGCCAAAACACACAAGTGCAACTGTCTTTAAAGTGCTTTGAAGAGGAGGTGAGTAACTGGAGTGTATCTCTAATTTTTGTTATTTCTCAAGATGTGACCATGAATTTTTTTCGAGTTTTTTCTCACTCACCACCATGTCATCAACGCCCGATTTCTCACTTCTTTTGCTTTGTAGAGTGTGTCATGGCCTTGACGGTCTCACCCAAGACTTGAGACCCATGCATTGATTGAAGCAAAGATGATGTCTACCATCTTTATTGAGTGCAGTCGCTCGTCGTTGCAGTGCACGAATGCCTACTCGAATGTTATCCCGGGATCTGGTGTCAGTAAGCCATGAGAATGTTCCTTCCTTGTCAAACCCATACCACTGCTTTCATTGTTGCTCATTATTGCGTTGGTCGAAATGTGGTGAACGAGAAGGTAAATTGAGAATTTGCATTGGATTGCACGTCAGTTTTGTATCGCGAGAATGCATTGCATATCAATATCGCCACATCTCCGGTATGTAACATGTGTCAAAATTGGCACAACAACTTTTACCGTCAACATGTGGACAAGGCTACCATAGCAGCATCACATGCACTGCTATTAGCAGAGTTGCCAGCGCCAGCCAGGAGTGCCAACAAAGAACTGCAGCAGCTGTCGCGAGTACACAACCGCCGACAAACAACAAAAGAAGCCCTGCTGTAAACTTCCTGTTTGTTAAGACTCCCCTCATTGGTTTGCAAAAGATTGGCATGTTGTCCTGGCTCAGGAGGAGGAATACAGACCTGTAGTTCGGTCCTGTCATGTGAGCATGATTCATCGGAGACCATGGCAACAATGTGGATTTGCCACACCGACAATGGAAAGTTATGGCTATCAACCCACTTAGAAACATGCCATGGTTAATAATAAATAGCATTCAATTGATCCTTTATGAATCTAGTGCTTGATCTGTGATGATATTGATGCCGGTGGTCGGCCATTGTCAATGTCAAATTTTGCGTTGATGATGGTACAATACGTACATCGACCGTCTTGCAAAACGTACGAAAATGGCCATCTTTAAAAAAAGACAGGTTTGTCATTAATTAAAGAAAACCCCCCGGGCGTTTAGACACTAGTAGTACTACTATGCTTGCACCGTAGCCAAGGAAAAAAATGGAAATGGGCTCGCCTCTGCAGAATCCAACGCGTTCACACGTTGTCGGTCACACATGCCCACATGCCACATGCCACACGCCCCCAACACTGGGTAGAAAATCTTTCTCCTCTCCTTCCACAACGATTTGGTTTCGCGCAACGAGGATGAGTTCGATGAGGACAGGGATGGTGTTGTGGTGATGGTGCTTTGGAGGTTTTATGATGTCGTGCTGACATTGCGGTCAACAGTTGGTGTTTCTGGCGTGATGCGTGCGGAAGCCCTCATGTCATTGCCAGTGACGAATGGGACAACGTACTCGATCAGAAATGAGAATTGCCCTGATCCTGGTGCAGTCTTCTAATGCTTCTTTTGTGCCTCGTATCGTTCATCAAACATACACAAGTAAGGTCCTCCCAAACAATTTTAGGCGTTGGCGAGACGAATGTAAAAGTTGAATCCTTGTTGGGAGTTCAAGCTTGGACTGATGACGACAGTTGGATCTAGTTAAGACGTCATTTCCGGAGTTGCTTCCAACCTATGAAGGCTACGATATCAAGATCAAGCGAATCGATGCTGCTCGCTATATGATGCTGTACAAATATGGAGGAGTGTACATGGACATGGATGTAACATGTCTTCGAGGCTTCAATGAATCGACCTTTCGACAACCAAATACCTCTTACACGGCACAGCAGCATGCGTCCAAGGCAGCTAAACCTTTTCGTGAACAACGAGTCGCAAACGCCGTTATGGCATCATCACCTCGTCATCCGTTCTTGTCCGCAATTCTTCAACGGTTACCTGAAACGAAAGATCTGAAAGTCCTGTGTGCCACGGGCCCCTGTTTCTTGACCAATACGATTGATCAGGAAGGGCAGAATACCGCAATTGTCGAGTTTCTGCTGAAAGAAATGTTCTCCACAAGTTACTACGATAAAGATGGCATAGTCTTGTGTTCTGTGAACAAAACTGCCTGCATGGATCGCTACCCAGGATATTTGGTCTCCTTTTGGACGCATACGTGGGGTGCCAAAGACTTTGACGATGGCAAATGACCATTGAAACCCGCTAGTTGTGATTTGATACCAGCCAATCTCTGAATCCGAAGACTAGCCTCGGCCTACCTCCATCAAACGAGCACTGTCGTCACTATAACCTATTCAGTACAGGAGAAGAGGAGAAGGACAAGAAACAAATCCAGACAAGGCCTGCAAATGTGCCCCTCAAGGTTTTACCATTCATGCAGACTTTCCTTTCATTTCCTAGGTCGTGGTTGTCTCCATGAGTATAACGATGCGATTATAGTTTGAGCATCCCATCTCGTGAGTATCCCCTCTGGCTTATTTCCTGTGGCGGACCATCATGGTCTTTGCAGGGCTGGAATCTTCAGTGGACAATTGTTGAATTAGCATGGTCTCGTGTGTTGTAGTGTTGGTCGACTGCGGGAACCATTCCTGGGCGTTTCGGCAACGTTAGTGCAACACCAGGACTTCATGGCTTACATTCTGCCATGTCACGATTTCTCCATTCCCCTTGCACACAAACGACCTTGTGTTGAATGAATTCAGCAGTACTTTTATAGCACGGTTTACCGGAAGTATGTATGACTTGCCGCTCGCCCTCGTCGAAACAGATTCCTATGCGCATGATTTTTGCATCGGGAATCAGGGGAACAGACACCCTACGGGAGTAGTTACGTACTGTTGTATACATTTATACATATACAGTGACCGTATGTCTGGCACCCATATCCCACATCCGATACGCAGGTCTAGTGTCTATTCTACTTCTGTCGTTAATTAACGACAAATATTTAATTAAAGACACTTTTCAGCCTACGCTGAAATCCGACTTCCCTATGCAACCTGTCAAAACTGACAAGACCATCGTGTCAAGCATGGTCTCAAACCCAGTGGGGCGTATGGGTTTCCTTTAACTCAGATGAGAACTTTCGCAATTAGACGTTCCCGACGACGAGGGTTGATTTATTTTTTAGTTTTCTGTTTTTTTCTCTTCAGGTGAATTACGTAGAATATATACCGTAACTCACGACAGACAGCAGAATTTCATGACACATTTGATCCTATGATCAGATTATGCTCCTGTCACGTTCAACCGAAAGTAAGGGCAGCAACGTGTTCATCATTTACATACCTTGGTGGGGCATATGGAAGGTTTGCCTTCCGTTCAAGTTCTAAAGCAGCAGCATTGACAAGAAAACAGAGGTCCAACAGCAAAAAAACGTTGAAAAATCATGTAGAAAACGTACCAATCTCTACGGCAACTTAAAATCGTGTAGAATATATACCGAACATCACGATATTTTGCTGGTTTATGACACATATTTCCCTTTGGGTTAGAACATGCTCCTATCACATGTAACTGAAAGTGAGGTCATCACCGGGTTCACCATACATTGAAACGTGACTGGGCATATGGGAAGTTTGTCTGAAGTTTGTCTGAACGTGAAGAAATTAGACCGCAGTTCTGCATGGCGAAGTGCTCAACCCACTAAAACGACCAATGAAAATCATGTAGAATATATACCAGGCCCAACGACAGATAGTTAAGGGCCTCAAAAAATACAAAACAGAACAAATTATCCTTTGCCGCCCACTTAAGCGCATTTCATGATGATTAAAAAACAGTATTCTTTGTCAACATTTCAAGAAATGGAATCATTTGTTGTATTCTTGATGCCGATGGTCGATGTCAATTGTTGTGTAGCCCATAGTAATAATTGCACGACAGACCGTCTTGCAAACGTACGAAAATGTTGTCTTTAATTAACGACAATTGTGTCGTTAATTAAATATTTTGCCCAGGAGAATAGCCACTAGTAGTATAATTTAGAGATTTTCCAGTCTGTTTTTCCAGTCTTTAGGCATGACCGTCATTCAGGTCATTCTTAATTTATATCGTATTCATTGGTTTATTATTTATAAACACCGAGCATGACATGCATGATATCACGCATGGCATGCCCTGAAATCAATAGTTGGTTATACAACAATGAATGTACAGTACGACAAGCTGCACATTTTTGTACATATGCGTCCGATCTTACCATACAAGTACTAGCTACAGTAGCGTGACTACTAACGGGAGCAGTATACTTCTACAGCTACTAGCACCGATACTAGTACTCCAGTAACAGTACTGTACAACTACCTCTACTGTAGCAGTACCACTACCATTACTGTGCATGTGCTACTACTTTCCAGTACTAGTACCACTGGCAAAACCATTAACAGTACCGCTTTGTACTGCTAACAGTACCGCTACTATGAACAGTACCACTACCATTAACAGTACCACTACCATAAACATTACCACTGCCATTAACAGTATCACTAACAGTAACAGTAACGATACCATTACCACTACCACTACCACTACCACTACAACCCAACCCCTCCTGCGGCTTCCCTTCCTGGGGACTCATTTATAATTCATGTCTCTGTAATCCATGTTGGCACACTGTGTAACTTGCTGTGCTGCAATTTGACAATGTCAACAAGTTACAAGTCTTTTGGGCACTCATTGGCAACATTGCCCTGATTTTGGGGTCCGTAAATAGCAGCAAAACTATAGTGATGGTCGTTTCCTAGTGACTGTGAATGCTAAAGATTGTCCTACATTCTTTAGAAGGACAAATACTGATGACAATACTGATTGTTTGTCATTTCAGAGACTAAAAGAGTAACTGAAGATGGAATTGACTTGGCGTATGATTCATTGGAGTGCACATTACAGCAGATTGAACTGAATTCTTAGGGAATCAAAAGGTAGCTAGTTGTGAAGAGTGCATCAATACCGTTTCTTGCTGCTGAAGTTGGTGATGCTTATGGTGCTGGCATCAATTAAGCAAAATGCAGTGTTGTTGTGTCTACGTATCCATAAGAGTGCTGTATGATGTGAAATGGTGAGCAACATTGGTCCTGGAATGGAGTTAAGCAAGCATTGGGTGGGGTTTTCTTGGAACAAACATCCATCCTAGGCATATCCATTGGTTCGTCCAAACAGACATGCTCTTGTCAAGACACTTCACCCACCCAGGACTGGAGCAAGCCTGTGTGTGACTATTGAGTGCATCAATCAACTGATTGACAGAGTGGGATGGATGCTTCAAGGGAGGAGGATCATCAATATTGAATTTGAGATGTTTGGATCAGCTCAAAGCGGCTTTCCTCCTTTCATCTAGAGTCATCTCACCCCAGCCAAAGAAAAATCACAGTCTTCAATGTTGTCCTCATCCTGGGGTAGGTTTGTTATCATCATCCACACCAAAACCCTGCGCACAAAAATTTGATGCATCTTCAACATTGAAACTGTTGGACCTTCAATAGGACTCTCCTCTTCAACTTCAGCAGCCACATCCACTTCAACTTCAGCAGCCACGTCCACCTCAACTCCATGATCATTTAAGTTGGTACATCAGAAGGTGGCGGGTTTTACATGTAACAAATTTGGTACGTGTACCATTTTTTTGAGTCCAGTACAGTGCGTAATATTTTTTTCCTCTGTACTATGTATGACTTTGTCTTATATCCCTTGTACTTGTTTTTTTATCCAGTACAGATGCGCACCATCTCATGGTACAATCAACATTTTATCGTTTGTGTACCATAGCTGTTGATGTAGTAACATTTAGCTGTGGCCATAAAACCCCTTTTTGTTGGGTGTAATGTCGTCCATTGCTCACCATTTTGTTTGTATTGTAATAACTATGGCTGTACTCGTGGCTAACTAGTATCCAGAGTACGGTACTCCACTATTTTCCATTCTTCCATTGCTATCTACAACTCAACACCAACTAACGCGTTGAATTCAATTCAACGCAAACTCAACAAATGGTCACCCGTTGTGGCTGTTCTCGACATGGTGCCCTGCTGTGCCGTGCACCGGCCAGCCTGTCTCTGCTGGATTGAGGCATGCCGGGGACTGCAAGAGGCATCTCAAGTTTACTCCACTGGATGGCGGGTTCACTTTCATATCACCTTGACTTCTATTGGCAACAACAAGCGGTCACCAGGTGTGGCTTTTCTCCTCTTGGTGCCGCACTTCTTTGCTGTGCACCGGCCTGTCTCTGGATGGAGGCATGCCGGTGACTGCAAGAGGCATAAAAGAGTTAAGTCCACTGGATGGCGGGTCCACTTTCATATCACAAGCCATGACTTTCATCAGAATTGTCAACGTCACTGGAGCCAGTGCTATAGCTGCAATAAAGAGTGTCATTGTTGTTAGCAATTTCCTTGAGGTTGTCACCAAAAAAGACTTTGCAGATCAATCTACTACGACACTAGTACCTGTTGATTTCTGCCACTGCACAGCGGCACTCCTTCTTCTGCTTTATTCCTGCTACTGTATTATCTGCAATCCTCAGGATGAGCTCTCTATTTGAACAGTTTGCACCTTTCTTCACATTGCTGGTTCTTTGCTTACCTCTCCAGAATGTGCTTTGTCTTTCAATTCATAGTATCGTATGCATCTTTGTGTGTTTTGTTATTTTTTGAGCCTCCTCGTGCTGTGCATTGTTGCTGGTTGGTTTCCATTATGTTCATGCTGTTCCTTTTGGGTTCAAATCCTGCAGAAAATCAAAAACCTCTATCAATTCTATCTCCTCACATCGCCACATGTACTGTGTAGGGTACTACTATATTGGGACTCAGGGACTGTGCAATGGACAGCGTGCCTCCATCCAGAGACATGCTGTCTGTCCACAATACCGGCAATGTGCAGGTAGCAACATGCATCCATCCAGAGACATGCATGCCCTAAGGTGAAGAGAGGATGTAACCACAAAAATAGGGAAGGAATTGAGAAAGGGATCAAGATGGGTGGCTGCCATGAGGCAATTGGGGTGTTGAACAGAATAGAATGTGTATTGATGGACAACAAAGAAAGTAGAGGAGTTGTGTGAGAAGTATGACAGGATGATGGGAGATAACTTGTAGAGTACGTAGTGCTTGAATGTTAAAAAGGGCGGAAAACTATGGAACAATTGATACATATAGTTGTTCAGCATAACCATGGAAGTGTTTAATGGATCAAAATGAGAACGATGAGAAATGTGATTGTCAGACCAAACATTTAGAAGTGTTTGACATAACACAGGTGTGTACATGGGTGTAAAACAAACAGTACACCTGTAGCAGCAGAGAGATGTACAGCATACATCTTGATATGTGACACCGTACCAGATGGTGTATCATATATGGGACACCAAATGAACATGGGGTACATCTACACTTAAATATTACAATGGTATATACGTATGTACATTTTGTGACAAAAATGATCTAATTTTGTAAAATGATGTACTATGAAATACTTGGTGTAAAAGCCGCCACCTTCTGATGTATGATTAAAGGAGTGTGCTCATGATTAGAAGCTAAACAATCTTCCAATTCTTGAGTTCTGATCCTATGGACATCACATTGTGTGCAACTCAATGATCCTTGTTGGTCAAATTGTGTGATCAAACAAGTTCTCTCAAAACTGTCTTCTCAAATTTTTTGCTAACATGGATATTGAAACTTTGAAAAGAATGCAATGTCACTTTTATTTGAGTCCACAGAGCAATCACCAGGTAAAACCTTCAAGAACTTGTGATTTCAACAACGTCCACAGTAATTGCAATAATAAAATAGCAGTGGTTCCCAACTTCTTCAGACTGAGCTTTTCTCCTGCAAGATGCATTCTCAACTTGTTCTTATATGATTACAACACTCAAAATACTGCCTCAGTTACATCCATGGAAATCTTATTCTCTGACTTGTGAACCTCCATTTGTAGACAAGTTTTGTGCGTAGAGAGAATGACAACCGCAACTTGCTGATAGGCTTGTTTTCATAGTATCTTGAATTAAACGTCTACAGTTTTGCGTACCTTGGCAACATAGTCTTCATCATCAGTGTTGTCACTTAGATAAGCATCCATCTTTGTTCCTACTTTCATGTATTGGACTTTTAATTCCTCCAATGGCACATTTTGCTTGTCAGATGATGCACCAAACTTCTTCTTTCACTTAGCTGCCTTCTTCTTTGCTGCTGTTGTAGCTGTCACAGCAGCCAGCAGCTGGTGCTTGTGAGAAAGATGGGTCAAGCCCCTTTCCACAGTTTTACCTTTACCAACTTTCATTCTACCGGTACTCGGCATTTCTCACTTTCCAGTAGAAACAGCAGGAGCAGCAATGGGTGCTTCTTTCCTTTGAGGAGCTCCATGTTTGGTGCCGATGCCATCTTCTCTGCAATACAATTGCTATGTCTGAATGGCATCAAATCATTAATTTTTGTTACTTCTCTTGTCAATTTGCCTACATTGCTGGAGGGATGTGGCAATGTTGTGGGGGGTGCACAGCAAGTTGTTGTTAAACCTGGAATATTTTCCATTTTGTCTCTTATACGCGTCAATGGATGCACCTGCTGAATCATTGTTGCACTCAAAACTTTCTTCTTCCCCTTCCATGCGGGTAAGGAGCACCATAACTTGTGTAGCATCTTCCTCTCCTTTTGCAATTTTGGCTAGGAAAGTGGTGGTTGCCTTGCTGGTGTATTTTGTGGCAGAAGGCAAATCTGAGATATGTGCTGCAAGACAATAACCCACATTGTGTCACCACTTAGTTTGCTTGATTGGAGTGACTGTCGCTCCCAACCAAAAAACCTACTATCACTTGTGCCAAAACACCGTCAAGTGATCTAGCATGAATCCAATACAAAGAGGGTGGTCAATACCATGCATCACATCAGCAGGTTCACAGTATCTGGAATGTGCGGTCTCTTCACTGCCAAGACTGTTGAGGATTTGCATCTTCTGGAGCCTCAGAACAAATATCTTTGTCAACAAGTGTACCACAGACATCACAATGATATCATGCCTGACCAATTGCCATGAAATTGGATCTCAACTGCTTGTTTTAAGATGCAGTGATCTACTCAAAGATTTGTTGAAATTTATCCAATGAATCATACTAGCTTGAAGTCTCCAGTATGAAGTAAAGAATGTCGCAGGAATTGTGACACAACCTTTTGAGTGAATCCATTTCAAAATCCTGAATCTTACAACAGAGACTTGGAGTGTGGATGGGCAATAGCAACTTGGCATGTGAAGAATCCAACAGTGACAATCATGTTGACAGTCACAACAAATGACTAGAGCACTTCTATTGGTACTAGTAGGAAGTAGTACATAATACTCACTCCTATGGGAAAATTCTTGAATTGTTCAAGATGCCAACACCATAAGCAACACCAACTTAAGCAGCAAGAACCAGTATTCATGGTGTGCTCTTCACAGTGACCTTTTGGTACCATGAGAATTCAGTGTAATATGCTCTCCACCAATGAAGCATACAACAAGTCAACTCCATCTTCGGTTACTCTTAATCTCTGAAATGACAACAATCTGTATTGTCATCAGCATTTGTCCTTCTAAAGAATGTAGGACAATCTTTAGCATTCACAGTCAATAGGAAAGGACCATCATTAGCTATATTATGGCTGCCTTTTACGGACCCCAAAATCAGGGCAATGATGGCATCAAGAAGTGCCTAAAAGAATTGTAACTTCTTGTTGACATTGTCAAATAGCAACACAGCAAGGTACACATTGTGCCGACATGAATTATAGACGAGTTCCCTGGAAAAGAAGCTGCGGGGTTGATTGTTCTGGTAGTGGTATTTGTAGTGTTAGTGGAGCGGCTTGTAGTGGTAGTGTCGTAGTGGTAGTGGTAGTGGTAGTGGTAGTGGTAGTGGTAGTGGTAGTGGTAGTGGTAGTGGTACTGGTACTGGTACTGGTACTGGTAGTGGGACCAGTACAGTAGTGGTGCTAGTGGTATAGTACTAACGGTAGTAGTATCACTAGACTGTAGCTAGTAGGAGATCGCTCGCCTACGAAAATGTGCAGCATGTCGTACACATTGTACTGGTACTGTAGGGTATGAACATAGCAGCATACATTGTTGAAAACAGAGAATACGATACTGGTACGTAGTACAGAATTGATTTCAGGGCATGCAATGCGTGAAATCATGCATGTCATGCTCGGTGTTCATAAATAATAAACCAATGAATACGATTATGTTATGTAAATAATAAGATTGTCTTGTGTCCCGTAAGATAAAAAATTCCACAGACATGAAGAACCGGACGAAATAGATGAAGACAACGATGCCGTACATGTATACGGAACGCGGTGTACCAGTACCGTGCAAGCCCCGGCCAGACGTCGTTATCAAAAGTATCCATACCTGAAATTCAGGATGTACGTCCGACGAAATCTTGGCGTAGCCCAGATACCGAAATCGCGGCCAGACTTTGTCGTATCCTCACGCCGGTTACATGCATATAACGTTTTTGTTGGCGGACGAAACTATTTGTACCTGATTGCCGTAGGCATGAACGGTATGCTCGGCCAGGCGATTGTTCCTGACCGAACAATGCATTTTTCATACCAGTACACTGAAAGCCGTGTGCCGGTACAGTGCACGGCTCGGCATAGAGCTGCAGTATGAACATATAATGTACGAGTATGACATATCATATATGACATGCTGACTACAGTACGTTGTACTTCATACCAGTGTATATACATTTTACGAAGCTACAGTACAGTACTGCAGTCTGTCCCAGAGCACCAGTATGTCTACGAGCTACAGTACGTGCCATGTTCCAGTACAGTGCACGGCTCGGCAACGACCACGAAAGTATTGAACACAAGGGACCAGGCTTTGGAAAAAAACTACAGTACATTGTACTGCATACTGAAACCATATTTTGAACCAGACCCTCTACGACATTTGCGGCCAACGGCCGCCCGTCAGACTGGTATAAATTAAGAATGCCTTGAATGACGGTCATGCCTAAAGACTGGAAAACACGCGATGACTGCCTAAAGACTGGAAAATCTCGTATAATTTAAGAAAACAGAAGGCGTGGTCATTTCTGAGCCGTCAGTGACCTTCACAACCAATTTCATTTTAGATGTTGCTACGATGAAGATGGAAGAAAGGCAACTAACCAGAGTGCTGCAACTACTCTTCTTGGTGGCATTACTCTTGAATTGTTTATCTTCCAGTTATTCCATCATCTCCCAATTTCAAACTCAAAGCAACGAGGAGAATCCGCTCCTAGCGTCCGTTTCAGCTGTGCAGATAGTGCCGACATGTCCCATGAACGCGACTCCCATCGTAGAAGCATTTACCACTGTCTATAACGAAGGTGTTTGGAATGGTAAAGATCTTAAAGTCTTCGAACAAGGTCCTGGTGCCTATTACTACAATGCCGAATGGCCGCACCCTGCGCGTTCCAGTCCCTCTGGTGAAGGGAGCAATTTAGGACCAAGCACGATCGTTTCTTTGGACATTTTGAGGAATCTCATCAAGAGCGAAAACATTACTTCCATGGTGGACATGCCGTGCGGTGATGCCAATTGGATCTTTGACAGCTGGGAAACGGACAGTCTGCCGTTGTACTTGGGTTTAGACATTGTGCAGCATGTTGTAGAGGCAAATGCAGTCCGTTTTGCTCATCACAAGAACAAGTTCTTTCGCCATTGGAACGGAGTGGCGTGTCCTATTCCTCGTTACATCAAGGCAGGGGAGATTGAAGAAACTCCTTTCGAATTGATTCACGTCCGTGATGTTGTCCAGCATCTCCGGCAACCTGATGGAGTGAAGCTGTTCTGCAATGTCTTTCGTTCAGGGGCAAGGTTCCTTGTCACGACAACGTATCCAGCGGAGACATCGAACACTGCGCTCGACTCGCCAGGTGGATTTTACCGCAACAACTTGCTGCTTCCACCATTTGACTTTCCTGAGGACATGGCCTGCACGCCTACTCACCCCGCCCATGAGCTCGATTCCACCTGCGTTTTTGATCTCAAACAGCCATTCGTGTCCTCCTTTGTTTCCAATAAATGTTGAATATAACGGCTGAAGGTTTAGTTGTTGTTTGGATGATGCTGCTAATAAGTTAATGACATGACCTGCACTGTAGTCTACAGCATGGTACTGGTAATATTTCTATCGAACTGTGCATGGTGGTCGTCTCGTCACGCTGTTGTTCTTACATGCCTGAATTTGTCATGAACGTCGGGATGTTAAGGACGAAGTATGGTATGAAGCAGTTGTGTTGATTTAGCATGTTGCAGAAACAACTACTTTTAGTTTATGCTAACGGGATTCATCGCACGGCAAGAGTATTGCAAGCAAGCAGTGCCGGAGGGGCAAACACCACAATCATTAGAAACCCAAATGTGCGCTGGAGATGACGTCCTTCACTGGAAGTACTGTTGTGCCAACTTGAGAAACGAAAACTCGGTGCATTTTCCACCAGACCATTGGATGTTTGGTTCCTTGTGAAAAATCACGTAGCCCTCATTGTGCAAATCATCAAAGAACTGAGGTGTGACTTGGCTTACGCCGTGCAATTCAATCAGTATCTGTCGAAGGTCCTGCTTCAGGAAATCCTTATAGGTCGACCACTCGCAGCCCTCGCAATCAATCTTGAAGATATCAATCCTACGACTTTGATGTCCTAGCTTCTCCATAGTCTCTGCAAGTGTCTTAAACTCCAGATTTGCGAGCGCGCTGTCCATCTGATCTGAATACTCAGTTCTCGACAGAATTTTGTCACTGTCGTAGCTAGACTTGATCCCCCATGCATGGTAGTTAGTCCCATTGAGTCCCGCGCCTATCATCCCTTGCGTGTTATCGGATGGGTCAAAGACGTGAATCTCACAATTGGGTGCAATGCTTTGCAGATCCACTTCAAAATCAAAATTTCCATTGCTGCCAACGCTGTAAACCAAACAATCCGTCTTGTCCCTCAGGCGATGAGGGTCACACACCCACTTGTGCCCGTCAGAACCAACTTGACCAACGCTATTTTCCAACAGACACGAGAAATCAGGATCCCAGTTCATTTGATAAAAAGTGGCCTCGACTGGGGTGCTTTCAGAGTTGCCGTTGGAATGATGAATCCGCCCCTTGGTGATTGCCTTGAGTGCTTGCCACTGATCCGCTCGAATGTCATCAAAGAATCCCAAGCTCTCCATCAAGGCCAATCGGAAGTCATCCTCCATCGGTGCTTCCGAGGGTTGCGAAGCCAAATACATGCTCCGTTCTCCTTGGTAAAGACTGACCAGAACAAGGAGGAGGAGGAAAAGCAGCATAGCGCGCAGTCTCATGCTGGTAGGCTTTGTTTCAGAGCGCAGATGAACCACCACCATGTTTGCCAAATATCATCCGGTTGAGTGTTGATCGTTGGTGATACACCTATTGAACAGTCATCCTGTTGTCTTAACTAATTGCAAAATGTAGTAGTCGTAACTCGACGTGAGAAGTGATATGCGATTTGCAGACAATCGGTAACTCAAACGCTGGCGGTGCATGACGAGAAATGATACTCTAATCGTAGAAAATAGTACGTAGTACCGTAGGAAAATTACTGTAGGAAGGTTTCACAAATAGCAAATAGTACGTTCTGAGAAATTATATGCTACAGTCAATTCGGCAGTCGAGGGTATGAAAGACAAACTCGTCGAACGTGTCAAATGGCATTGGCAACTTTGACATCAAATGGCATTTGACATTTCAGCTCGTTTGTAGCGTAGTTCGTACAAAATTAGTTAAAGACCGGACAGTTCAGCGTATCGTGTTTCTCATTCAGTGGATGACCTCAGTGGCACAGTACAACGATGGCATCGCGGTCCAGTGCAGCTTAGGTTTCAATTCTCCTTTCATCCATAAATGCAGAAACAGATCACAAAACATCAGTTAAAATAAATACAAGTCAAACAAGGGTTACAGTTTGAACAAGAGACACAAGGGTTTGGGTGGCCGTTACCATCCTTGAACAAGTTTGCGGTTGCGTTCAAAACTCTCACAATTTAGTCCTTCGTAAGAAAATCTGCCCACTGCACCTGAGTGCTGCCGACCTTCACGATGGCGACCATGCCATTGCGCACGTGCTGCCAGAAGAAGTGCCACTTCACCTGGAAGTACTTTGTGCGGTTCGTGATGCGCTGGTTTACAGCAAGGAGAAGGGTGCCATAGTTGTCCTCGAAGACTTGACACTTGATCATCGACGTGAACGTGCGAGGAAGTTTGATGCCGGAGGCGATTTCCTGAAGCATGGAACGGAGGGACAAGAGCGTACGCATCGTAGAGCTGAGAGCGGAGTATTCAGCCTCAAGTGTGGACAACGAGATCTCACTTTGGAGGTGAGACTTCCACAAAATGGGGCATCCATCAATCAAGAGTGATGATGTACCCAGTTCCAGACTTCGCGGAGGTCAGAGAATGATCGGGATCACGGCCATGGAGGCCTGCGAAGTTGGCGTCGATGTATCAGTCGAGGTTCAGGGTGCCAGTGGGTTTGATGATCATACCCATGTCCATCAGAAGACGGCGGGTTCTTGTCACGTCCAGTCTACAATTTTGTAAAATTTTGTTACAATTTTTTTTATTCAGATGCATCAGGGCCACTCCCGTTGCCCAGCCCATATGGTCCCTGACGAGGATATTGGTGATCCGGAGGCGAGAGATGGGTGGCAAAAAGGGTATCCGGCAGGTCAGGAGAGGGTCAGGAGAGGGAGACTGCAGTGGTCGGGAGTGGTAGGAGGTAGGTTAGTTTGGTTTGGTTTGGTTTGGCAGAGTTTGGCTCTGTGGAGGCATTGACTTGGCGGAAAGCTTGGGAGTTCCCGTGTGCGGAGCTCACGATACACAGGTCGCAGGCGTGACGGTTGGTGGCGCCGATGTTCCGGTGGTCAGTGTCAATTGTTTTCTCCACGTGGTGGATGATGGTGGTGCTCGCATGGTAGGAATGGATGGCCGGGCCTTGTAGTCCTGTATATCTAGTCATGTCTTCTATCAATGTACCGATTTATGTTCCTTCAGACAAACTACGACGCAACCGCCTGTTATGACCGGATAATCCCGAATTTGGCCATGATCGCGAGCCGTAGATTTGGCGTAGCAAAAGAAGTCACCCAAGCTAACGCATCAACACTCAACAAGGCAAAGAACCATATCAGGACCGATCTTGGAATGTCCGATTCATCGTACTCTCATTCAGTTGATATGCCTATCTAGCTACGGCACGGGACAAGGTAGCGGCAACTCTCCGATGATATGGGTGTTTTTGTCCAGTTTGCTCTTCGATTGCTATGACCTTCGAGCGTCTCCCGCCCAGTATTATAATCCGGACTGGACGAACCGAAGCCAAGTCTCAATGATCGGTTTCGTTGACGATAGCAACGGACAAGTGAATTTGTTCTATGACCACGAGTCACCCGAAACACTTCAAGCCTTACTGGAAAAAGCTTGCACCAATGCCATAACATGGTCCGAATTGTTACATGCAACAGGGGGAGCACTAGAGCTGACCAAATGTTTGTATCATGTCGCATTCTGGAAGTTTTCCAGTCAAGGAGCACCAGTCCTATCTAATATCTCCCGAGAGATACCTCCTTTGCACATCCTCGATCCGCTCACAGGTCAGGAGCAAGTATTAGAATATTAACCTCCGTCGGTGGCCCAGCCAGCATAAAACATTGGGACATTATAAGAAGCCAATGGGGCTGCAAAAAATGCAATTCCGACAATTGAAAGCAAAATGCGACGACATCACTGCGTTTCTCTGAGTAACCATTTCACTCGCGACGAGGCATGGGCATTTTACCGCTCCTGTTATATTCCAGCTGTAGCATACCCATTGACGAGCTCGCTACTTTCACAGTCGCAGTTAAAGCATATCCAAGGCAAGGCGATGGCCATTATAACCGCAAAATGTGGCTTTAATCGGAACACAAAAACAGAAGTGTTGTACGGACCCAAGGACTTGGGAGGAGCAGACTTCTGCCATCTCATTGTTCAGCAGGGCATTTCTCAGACCATGTACTTCCTTCGGCATTGGCGATTACAGTCTTCCACGGGTAAGCTCTTGCAGAATACGTTGGCATGGGCACAATTGTCTGTCGGTATGTCATATCCAATTTTAGAACGCACTCAAGAACCGCTTCCCCATCTGGAAGCTAAATGGATTGGGAGCCTTCGAACCTTCCTTGGCTCAAGCTCTGCATCCATTCAACTCAATGATTCGTGTGTTCCGCCACCACAAAGGGAAAACAACATATATTTGATGGACACAATAGTCCAATCTGCTCGGTTCACTCCAAACGAGATTCGGAAGTTGAATTATTGTCGTTTATACGTACAGGCCGTCACGTTATCGGATATAGCGAAGCCCAACGGTTGCGAGCTTGATCCGTGTATGTTGCATGGACAACCGTCATTAATGAGTAGTCGCACACGCTGGCACACTGTTAACCAAGATAGACCGTCGGAAATCGAATGGAAGTTGTGGAAATCGGCAAATCGCCTCTGGAGCGATGAGGATGGATTACTCTTCCAAGCGTTGGGAGCGTGGACCCAACCCCTCTCTAAGCGAAGGTTTCAATCGTTCGCTTATGCGCATCGAGGAACCTTATATGTTCTCAACGAACACCACACTTACGCAGTATAGCTATTGTCATTCTGGTAATTACAGATATCGGCCATCAACCTCTAAACAACCCCGAACATAGCTACACCCAGTTACCAGAGTATGCGAGTTCCTCAGAACTCATCTCCGACACTCGGGGATATTGGAAACTCCATGGCACCCCGTCGTCGACTTTCCGACCACTGCCTATCGCCCCATCAGCATTGGCCACGTTCGAATTATTTGTAAGTACCCTAGACCCGTGGGAAACCGGCGAACTTTTAAGTCATGTCACTTTCAACGTCGACCCTTCACGTTATGCCTCGAGTTGACGCCAGGCTTCCGAGCTGTCAGCGATGGATCCGTGAAGCTGCAATGTCACGGATCTTTCGGATGGGTTCTCTGTACTCTCCAGGGCGAGAGATTGGCTTCTGGTATGGGTCCAGCCCGCGGGCGATTACCAAAGTTGTACCGTGCCGAGGCATACGGTTTGCTTTCCTTCCTCCGATTCCAGCTTCGCGTAAAGGAATTCACTTTCATGCACAAGCCCTGGATAGGAATATTGGCCACCGACAGTTAAGGTGTTCTTGATACCTTACAAGAAGGTGATCATGATCCTCAGGAACAGGAGGTCCCTGTTGATTTGGATCGTGGCGAGGTTATTTTGGACTGTCTTCGACCAGATTGGGACATCCTCGTAGAAATACAATCGGCATTCTTAAAACAAATGCCCCGCGTCGCCCTTCAGTATGTAAAAGGCCACCAGGATGACACGATTCCATATCACTCTCTCGACCTCTTGGGACAACTTAATGTGGACGCAGACACGCAAGCTGGCTTATTCAATCGCGAATTCGGAGCATATCGAGGTCACGTTATCATGTCTCCAGCGGCAAGAGCCCATCTATGTCTTCTAGACGGAACCGTCACCAGTCGTTACTCCGAAGTGTTGCTTCATGAGGCCACCACTACACCTTTACTTGATTACATTCGCCGCAAACACGGATGGGATGCTTCCACCCTCCATTCCATTCATTGGGGTGCGCACGCATTGGCTATAAAGAAGACCATGATCCCGCATACTCATTTGGTCAAACTGCTACACCGCATGTTACCCACTCATGCGTTGGCAAACAAGTTCGACGGCGGTACCCGTACATGTCCGCTGTGTGGTTCAAATCACAAAGACTTCGCCCACATCATTTGCTGCGATCATCCTTCCCGCGAACAATGGCGTACCGAATTTCAGTGCACTGCGAGACCTCCATATTCATACTACCCATACGTCACCCAGGGTGAGCGCACTGATGTTAGACGGCCGCATGCGTTGTGGTTCACCTCTCGGCCGGAGACAGAAGTGAGTGTAGCACCAGCAGAGGCCTATCATCCCACATTGCAATCTTTAGTGAACCAGCAGAACCAAATCGGTTGCTGGGATCAGTTATTTCTGGGGAGATTTTGCAAAGAGTGGAGCCTTCATCAACAACGATACCTTTCCCAACGTGATGGCGAGAATAGCGACGACCTCTCTCAAGTATGTGTGAAGTGGCAAGCCAAAATCATTCAATTGTGCTGGCAGAACTGGTTCGCGCTTTGGAAGACGCGAAACCAGGAGGTCCACGGACATGACGAGCGGTCTCGAACGGAAGCGATGAAACGTGAAGTTCGATATCAACTTGCCAACATTTATCGCCATCGAAACATGTACGAAAGTCATGTCCAAGAACGGTTGTTGCATCGAGATCCTAGCAGTCACGATCAACACGCTCAAAGCGTTACGAAGAACTGGCTATCTATCAACACTCCGATCTTCCGGGAAAGTCACAGAAGAGTGAAACAGCGAGCATTAAGAGGAATGAGATCTATTCGGGAGTACTTTGGACATGGATAATTTGGGTACCCGGAGTTTCAGCGACGGTGGCTGCTATACGCCCCAGTATAGTGCCCACCCGTGCGAGTCGAATGTCTTTTTCGTTTTGGGCATAGCGGCAGCACGTAAAATAGATTTGAGGTTTTTTTTTATCAATGTACCGATGTATTGTAAATGTCCATAAAAAGCAGTACTCTCAATAATCAATACTCCAAGTATATTTTGCAACGAGCTAAATAGAAGACCTGAAGTAATTGGAGTTGCACATTGCAAAGCAGAGAGCCAAGGACTTGCTACAACTAGTGCCGAATAGTGTAAGGTTTGACGAGGTCAACGATTGTAAGCAAGAGTTTAATGTGAAATTGAATAGTTTCATGAAATGAGTGTGCTCTACACCCGTGCAGCGTGCGACAACACCATGTACACATAGCAACGCCGCAGAAACAACAAGTTGACTTGCAAAGGAGAGAAGTAGTGAAACCATATGATGTCGCGCTTTAAAAAAGGTGCGTTTAGGTTTGCGTTTAGGTTTGCGTTTAGGTTTTTATGTAAAAATGATTTAAACAGCTGTTGAGCAGTTTGAGCAAACTCCGAAAGGTGTCAATATATAAAAATGTTGAAGACATGGGTGCGATCCAAGGCGAGATTCCTCGACAGCTACCCTAAACAAACATCTCACGTGAGTCAAACTGGCCGCTACCTACGAATAACGGAAACTGAATTGGATAGAGGCAAGGGGATATCCATACAAGTCCCCTCCCTCAGCTGCTTGCACATCTCGCTCAGTGCTTGACCAACTTCAAACCCATGTAGCCAAAGAATCGGCATCCGATAATGTACAAAACTAAAATGCCCGCACAAAAGGGAATGTTGTACTCATCATAACCCTTTGGGCCGACACCTGCTCACCAGAAGTGATAAGACAGTTTCCATCGGGGCATGTGAACTCCAGACCATTGAGCTCGTTCAGCGCCACACCAACAAAGGAATACTTGATGTAACTGAGAGCATCAAGCCATTTCCATTTTGCGTATTCCGGGGTATTGATCTGCTTGGGGAAGTGAAGAATCCACCATACAATCGGCAGATCTCAAAGCACAAACCCAGAATAACAGTTGATAGCTCCACGGTCCGTGCCACACAGGTAACGGCCGTGGCAAGGGCAGTTGCGGCCATGGAACCAAGGGTCATAAACCCCATGTAAATAAAGAATTTTGCAGCGTCCTGCTGCAGGCCAAACATTGGGTATACGATGCACGAGAACACAATGGGCTGCCACATGAGGACAAAAGTGTCGACCAGGGACTTGGCTGCAAAGTAAGCAAATGTCGTGTAGGCACCAGCCTGGCGCTCTCGCAGCATAATGGCTCTTTCTCCGGGAAACGAGTTGACGCTCTGAAACGAGGCAAAGATACCCTGGTTGACGCAGGTAAAAAAGAGCGCCGGAGGCAAGAGTGTAATGGCTTGCTGGTCATTGCCAATGCTTTGCCAGACTCCACCAGAAATAAAGAATGCAATGACAACGGTTGAGACTATACCCATCAACCAAGTATCCCAATTGCGAATGTGCTGCTGCATGTTGCGGCGGATGAGGACACTAATCTGGAAGAGCATACTCTTTGCCTCCTGAATGTCATTAAAGTTGAACTTCTCGACACCATATCCAAGATCAATCGGGACTACGAACTTGTCCGAATGTTCGTCATGAGAACTACCAGGGCAATGGCCTCAATGAGATGTTCCGCCAGGTTAGTGTGCGGGGACATGGCTGTCCAAGAGTCTCCAAAAGTGGTGCGTGTCCGCTACGGATCCCTGAAAGGCTACTTCTCCCAATTTCATGAGAATCAAATTGTCAAAGAGTTCAAACGTCACCTGGGCGGGCTGATGAATGGTACAAACAGCCGTGCACTCTCCAATGGTGGTAAGATTCTTGAGTGCCTTGATGACAATGTAAGCCGTGGTACTGTCCAGACCAGATGTAGGCTCGTCGAGAAAGATTAGTTTGGGACGGTTCAGAAGCTCGACAGCAATGCAAAGGCGCTTGCGCTCCCTCCAGAAATGCCCTTTTACGAGTGTTTCCGACAATGGTATCACGACAGTGATCAATGCCCATGAGGTCAATGACCTCTTGGACCCTCTGGGCACGTTCCTCTTCCGTGGTCTCGAGTGGCATTCGTAAAGTGAAGCCCAGTACAGCGTCTCGGCTACCGTGAGTTCAGCATGGAGTAGATCGTCTTGCATAACGTAGGCGGACATGGACTTGAGGACCGACGATTTGTACTCTCTGCCATTGAGACGAATATGTCCATCAACCTTCATCACTCGAGTGTTGAGTCTCAAGGCAATGGTGCTTAGCAGAGTCGTCTTGCCACTGCCAGAAGGACCTACAAGGTTTCATGAATCAATCGTGAGGAATTTGGGTACAAAATTGTTGGAAACGACACTAATCTAAAACACTCACCCATGATAGCCCAAAGACCACCCGTCATACTACCACTAATGTTGTTGAGAAGTTTCTTCTTCTTGCTACCGCCTCTCTTGGTCACGGTAAGGTCCAAGAAGGTAAGGACAACGGGGGCGTTGTCTGGGCATTTGGGAGCGTAGGCTCGAGGTTTGGAAATGGCCTCAAGATCGTCGACATCGACATCATCATCTTTCGCCGACACCTTTTTGAATTCAATGTCATTTGTGGTCATGTTGGTTGATTCGATTTCGACTTCTGATTTTCGTTTTTCAGCAATCAATACACAAAACACTTACTACAAACGTAATAGAAGTCAACAAACAGAAGAGTAAGTCTCTGCCGGTATCATAGCAGGCCTGATAGATATCCGAATCGTATAAGTGCAGACGTCGACGTCAGTACTGACGTCATTCATTTGTTCGGCACAGACAGTAGTACACTCTCCCGTACACATCCAGTATTAAACAGTCCCCGCGATTCGGAAGTTATATAAACCAGGGATTGGAAGTAAATAACCACCGGTACCGGTAACCAAATACCGATGGTATTATACTGTACCACTACTGTGATTTTCAAAATGCCCAATAACTGGTTACCTGCGAGTTGCAATATACCAACCAGTAACCAGGACCCATGGTTATTTTCTACTGAGTTTAGTTGGTAGTATTTTGAATTCCGGTGTTCGGGAATACCAGCCTGAATTTCTATAAATGTTCTGTCCTGCATCAGTGTGTATACGGTTCATTTCTGTACTGTAGTACTGCAGTTTACTGTTACTGTAGTGTTTTTACTACCATTATACCTACCGAACGAAACCAATGGAACCGAGTAAGTACTGCGCTTCCAAGAATGAAGAGAAGTTATATTTATACCGGACTGAAGGATTTTTCAATACCAAAATACCTCCCAGTGCAACAGCACAATACCATTCTACCTACCGGAGGACTGTAATACCAGATTCAACGTGGGACAGTATTATTTTTCCAATCCCTGATATAAACTACTACGAGAGTAACTATGAAATATAATAACGCAGGATGTTACCGTAGGATCCAATACACAATGTAGGTAGGCTGAAATGTACTGCAAGGCACGGCATGAAATCGTAAGATTCTATGCATACACATAGTCTGGAGAGAACTAGTACTCCAGTCTGCAGTACCAGGTACGCCGAGTACAACTCAGTTCCACAGGAAGGTCCGGCCCAAGCACGTTTCGCGATTAACAAGATGTACCTTAAGGATGTGCGCGCCAGCCAATGACCGGCCGGCGTGATGAGAGCTTGTTAGGATCTTTGTCGTATCATTCGAGCTGGCAAGGTTCAGCAAATGTCAGCAGATTTCTTTTTCGTCAGCAAATGTCAGCAGATTTGCTTTTCGTCAGCAAATGTCAGCAAACTTGATTCTCGTCAGCAAACGTCAGAAGATGTCAGCATCACCGTAGCTTTTGTACTGGAAAAAACTCGTTTTCGTCATCATATGTCAGAAAATGTCAGCAGATTCGAATTTCGTCAGCAGACGTCAGCAAATTCGTTTTTTGTCAGCGTATGTCAGCAGATCTGTCTTTTCGTCAGCAAGTGTCAGCAAAACGACGATGACGCTGGCATAACCAGTTTAGCACCAGCCAGACACAGAACGGAAATGATTTTCGCCTCCGGCCAGCGTGAATTCGACCTTGATTCACGACTAAAGCGTGTATTGCCGGACCTTCCAGGCACTTCATCGGCAAGTGCAAAGTGCCAAGTGATCAATCTTGATGATCAAGATGCAACGCTGGTAAAGTTAACATCATTTACTCATCTTCCATGTCATTCTTTCTAAAGTTCTGATTTGCTTCCTTCCTTCTCCGGGATCTCTTAAAGTGCCAGACAGCAACCCACCATCTTTGTCCAAGGGACCGATGGCAAACAATTCCTTTGTCACCATTACCCCTTAACCTGCTGTTGGGTTCATCGGTTCAACATTTGGTGTCACTTCTTCTAGACTGACCCTCCTCTCCATGAATCAACTTCCATCCATTCCAATATACTAGTAGCTAATGGTAGCCCCAGTGATAGAAACCCTCGCTCAAGCTTCCTGCTGGGACCTGCACTGCGATGCTCGCCATTGGATTTCTCACCTGGGCGATTCAAAAACTTGTACTCATGCCGATGAAATTGTCCAAATGTGCTCTTCACTGCCTTGGCAGCCTTGGCCGGAGTTTCTCCAACAAAGCCAACTTCTCCCAAAATTTTCTTGTCCAATGTGATTGTCATCATCAATTCCTGCCCCACATGTCCGATACAGAGATAATCGAATCTCGTTTTGCTGCTCATTCCGATGAGCCAAATCTGGAACGCAGGATTTGATCGAATGAGTGAAAATAGTTGTGATGCATTTGTTTCGATCCAAATTGATCATAAAGACTTCTCCCATTTGTTTGACTACCTTTGCGAGATTCGCGGTGTCAGAGTATGAATTCAAAAAGCCCCGAAGGTAAGGATTTGGTGCCTGCGGGTCATGTCTCACGAGATGTGGTGGCAACATCAGGATCAGCCATACACTGCTACCAAGCTTCCAAACTGACAACAAGGAACTTGCCTCCATGGATTCAACATTCTTGCGTGCTGTCGAAAGTGGTTCTTCTTGTTGTGTTGCTATTTGCGTTTGTGATCTGAAGCACCCGGAAGTAGTCGAAGTATTACTGTGATGATGCGTTCAAGTAACGTTCCACTTAAGGCAAAAGTAACACTTTGACACCAATTTTGAGTACCCACAGCGTTACCAAAGAATCTAAAAAATACCATTCAAAACAGTGGGAACAACACGTGAATGTACTGCTGTGGTCAGAATAGTATTTTTGATTTACGTAGAGCATATCGTAGCCCTCACTATTTGTCAGGGAAAATCTACTAGCGTAACGTTACTTTAGTAACGTTTATGATCTAATACGAGAGTAACTAGGAAATATAATAACGCAGGATGTTACCGTAGGGACCGGTACAGAATGCACGCAAGCGACAATCTACTCCAAGACTTCGTAGTAATTCGTAAGTCGCTTGTCTCATGTGTTGCATGTGCCCAACACGACAGATACTGTTACATCATCACAAATTGGACCACAACTTCATCAATTCTTGTCTGTTTCCAGAATTTCGAATTGATCCAAGGCAAGAATAACATTTTAAAACTTTCTGTCTACTCAGATTGTTCCCATGGTGGTGGCTTCAAATTAAAATGTACCTCTTGCACCATCATAACATGGCATTCGGACTCTTTTATGTACCACATATTGGACCGTAACTCGATCAATTCTTGTCTGTTTTGAGATTTCGAGTTGATCCAAGTCCACAAAAGCACGGCGCAGGGCGATGACACGGGCGGTGGCGGAATGGACCGGGCAGAGGTGAGGTGGCCCGACCGGCCATGCCCGACGGTTTCATTGCGGACGCCGTTCTTTTGACGTTGAAAGTCAAAGCGGCGAATGTGGTGGCGAGGAGTTCATCCTCGCGACATGCAGAGGGTGAAAGGGCGCGAGAGCCGATCCAGAACTTGACATTGCGGAGGAGGAATTGGGTGCCCCGAGGGGTCCCCAAGTATTCCCCAGGGCGCAAAAGGAAATAAAAACCAATCACGAGACATTCAGCAGTGGCTAGGGCGCGTGGGGTAGCGTCGCGATGTGCTGTGGCCCACACGTGTGCCACCACGGCAAGAGACAGAGGCTTGACTCGGGTGGGGGGGTCATCCATGCGCTTCCACGCGCGATAGAGCGCCGCGAGGCGCAAGTCAAGCTGGCCATGGCGATCTAGGCGAGGATCAGGGGCCCCCATTCCGGCGTACGTCTGGCCCACCGCTCGTACGGCGTCATCCACTGTCCGAGCTCGGACAGGGTGACGACCGGCCGCAATGGTGCCGTCGCGGTAGCGTTGGGCGTAGAGTTGCAGAAGAGGTATGGGGTCCCTGTTCCCGATAGCAAGGGGGTCGAGGCGGAGGCTGGCACAGAAGGCCTCCCAGAGAGCCCAGGCTGTGGCTCCGCTGGCAGCGCGTTGAGTGGAGACGCGTTGAGCGGTCGTCTCCTGGATAACGCGCCAATCAGTGCGGCATTGGTCGCGGGTTGCAGGGTCCGCATGCACCAAGAGCTCGCCTGTGGGTACGTGCGATCAAAATGCGTGAGTAATTCATGGTCAGTAAGATCCCAACGGCGACTGGCGTCATCGGCCATGACATTAACTGGGCCTGGTATATAACGATGGCGGGATATGTATCGGTGCTGGCGTTGGTGTAGCGCGTTGTGGCGGAGGAGGTAAGCGCGCGCTGCCATGGACGTCGCGGAGCCTTTCGCGGACCACGCAACCGCGGCTCGGTTGTCGCTTGCGATCCACACGGTGCGTTCGGCGACGTCGCGCAGTTGCGCCAGAATGTCCTTGTGGGCTATCATGCCAGTGAGCTCTAAGTCCGAGATGGTGATGGCACCGTGTCGGTTGTTGCTCGTTACCAACTGGCGTGCGACGCGTACCGGGAAACGCTGGCGCCAGACGATTGGCGACGCGAGTGGGTTGAGCGCATCAAACCATACGCCGCCCATTCCCGTTTGAATAAAAATAAAATGAAACCTAATTATAGGGTTGTCACCATGTACTGGCCGGTAGGCCAGTACTGTGTACCCACGCCCGGCGGTGTACCGCGGGGCGATTTAGTTAATTTCTAGACTTGAGCATGATTCATTCACGCGTGGCTCAGGGCGACTGACGCGGGAAGAATGACGTCAGTAATGATTGTCTGGATCCGTCCCTCGCGTGTGCCGCCATGGATTGCTTCACAACGCGTAGCCAACGTCGTCGAGTAGATGCTGACCCAGATAAAAGTTTTGCCAAAGAACCTGAACAGTAGTGCTGGTCGTGAAGAGGAAGAAGGTGTGGCATGCTGTGGTATAGTTTGATCTCCGCGATTTCTGTGTCTCGAGTTGCCCTAACGTCATCGTCCTCTTTGCGTGGAGTGCAGAGTTCCTCGAAAGCCATGTGAGCCGCGTGAATTCATGTGTCGCCTCAATAATGGATCTCATTCTGTCATCGCCTCGTGCGGTTTCCAGTCTGTTCGGAGCGTGAAAGTCATGATTTGCCGTCTCTCCAGGCTTTGCAGAAAAAACCCTGAGAGCGTTACCCCATCCGATGCGTGCCTGGTCCCGGATTGCGTCTTGAAGCATGGATGTGAACTTGGGATCATATTCTGACAGGCTGGGAGTGAATGGGACTGAGTCCCCGTGATCCAGCCAGTGGAGGATGCCAGCTGCCAATATGTAGCGGACTGGATGAATGTCATCCGAGCATATAGTGGATTTCAGAGACTTGACGTGTTGTGTGCGGTCCGGGCATGAAGTACAGTGGAGAAGATGATCGGAGGTTTCGACGGAGACTTTGCAGCATGGGCATAGACTAAGCAACGGGTCTTTTACTGGGGCTTGTTGGATACGACGGACTCCCAGTGGAAGTTGATCATAGACGAATTTGGTGCGTGTGATCTGTTGGCGTAGCGGGAGACGGCAGTAGTGTTTGCCGAAAACGTGAAAGTCTATCATGTCCCACACTTTGTCGGACCATTGTTTCTTTTCCTGCAAGTATCTCCGGAGGTGGTAGCCGTTCACGTGGTACCTTATGCTGTCGTCGTACTGACCAGTGAGTTGCTTGTGGTTTATGGAAATAGAGCATTGTTGGAGAGGTACATGGTCGCACCCCTGGCTGGATGTCAGTGAGCCGTTTTTCCGATACCGAGATGCGAGCAAATCGGCCTCTATATTCAGTTTTGCTGGTGTCGAGAGGTGCCTTTTGAAGTGAGCGTCTTGGTGTCCTTTGATCCAGCGGTGCGTGAATTTGCACTTGATTGACTTGAGGTGTTGCCGTATCGTTGAAATGAGGTCCGCGTCGTTCGGCATAGTCCGCGATGGATGACGAGTCGCATATCGTTTCACTCTCGAGAGCGCCGCTTTGCTGTCGCATATCCATGTGAACCGGCATTTATGTCGAATGCCCCAAAAGCGTGCGAGGTGATCGATGAATAGGAGAGCAGATGCGTAGCCTGATATTTCACATCTCGTGGATGAGGAAGTGTCGAATGGTCCGTCGACTGGACCTGCACAGCGAAATAGGACTTCGGGTCCGTTTGAGATGACCCAGCCATGTGTCCCCTGCGTGAGAAGTAGCCCGCCGTCAGTTGCTACGTAGAGTCGTTTTTTGGCGCGGAATGATTTCCAAACTTTGAGATCGGTGGACATCTGTTCAAAACCGTCCAACATTCGGCGGCAAGACTGTGGTAAACTCGACAAATATGCCATGAGATCGTCGAAGGCTGTTGGGGTTGGGGAGAAGGTGGGCAACGGAGTTTTCCTGCTGGAGTGGAACGATTTTCCAGTACGGGACGTATCGAAGGTAGGAGGACTTGATGTACCTCTTCCATAATCGTATCTGTTGCTTGGATGGAGGCTGTTGTCGTGGCCATTGTTGGTTCTCAGTAAATCCCGAAGGTCGTTGACCGTCCAGGTAGGAGAGATGTACCGCCTTTGGATTCGATGGGTCCGTGATATCTGCCAATGTGTTGACTTGGAGAAAAAGACGGACGAGGTTGATGTCCTTCTGTTGAGCTGGTGAATACCTTGCAAGGTGAGGTGATTGCATGATGTATTGGTCGGAGTCTCCGCGAAGGTTGATCTTGTATGCATCGCTCACAACGACGGACATATTGTGAAGCGATAGAAATTGTCGGAGGGATAATATCCACGTCGGAGTGAGGTACGAGATGTTTATGGTTGGAAATTGAGCAAGTCTTCACCGATACCAGCTTCAATTTGTGAATATTGAAGATTTAACCGTATTAGTTTGCCGTTCTCGGAGTTGCTGTAGAGAGCGTCTCGTAGAAATTTCAACGACTCTATCCCCGCTTCTGTGCGCAAGTCGTAGAGAGCGATGCCTCCCAGCTCGCGAGGTCCATGTCGAATTGATGTGGGAATCGTGCTTTGAATGTTCAACTTCTGCAGAATGGCGGGAAGGATACGGGATTGTACTTTATTCAGTTCTTCTTCGTCGATTGCGACCGCCGCCAGCCCATACCGCATAGATGGCACGTATGTGGTCCGATGGAAGATACTAATGTCTGACGCGGTCAGGCGCGGTGACATTATACGAGTTGCGAATATGTCTGCCTTCTTCTTCAAATGTTTTAGATGTGAGCCGAAGTCACCGAGTGGATTCATCATAACCCCAAGCATTCGTGTAGATTCGTCCGGTGATGTGCGCTTTATCTTCGAAGCGGACTGGACATTGTTGCCGTGATAGATTCTTACATCTCGATCCTTTTCCATGATCGGTCTGATCACTGGGCGACCATTTGTCCATTCCCAACGAACGATGAACCAAGAGCACTTAGCCAAGTTAAGTTTGCCGCCGGACAAGTAGAGTAGGTGTTCCCATGTTTGTGCTTTTTTTCTAATCTTTCGATAAGGTCATTGATATCTGTGTCGTGCGAGGACGAGGTGAAACTGAGAGAAGTATCATCGACGAATGCATCCGATAGTCTTGTGTGTACGATGTCTCCAGATGTGGACGAAAAATTCACCCGGTCTGGAATCAGTCGGTCCAATGTTTGTAACAGAATTACGACTAGTGAAAGCCAGACTGCTGGGGACGCTCCGCTCCCTTGACCCGTGCCGAAGAGTGGAGAAAACACTGTCCCATGGTAGTTTTCCTCCGAGATGCCGTGAACCGTTTTCACTGTGTATTGCATAAACTTCAGGGAGTCAGCGTGCGTTCGTATGGCGTGCTGTGGCATTCCACATTTCCGTGCTGCTAGCATCCCGAGGCCGACTATGATGCGGTCATAACAAGATGAGGCGTCGTTGTCAAAACGGGCGTAGTCGTGCTTCAGAACCCGACATAAATCACTGGACAGTTGTGTGAGCATTACTGGATCGAGTGCCATGCGACCTGGAATAGACCCGTGTTGTCCGTTGTGTAAAAGGCCCAGAGATAGTGCTCTTTGAACCAGCCTGTGCCCCCATTGTAACTTCAGGAAGAAATTAAAAAATGATTCGAAGGCGATTGATGCGTGGCTGACCAGCGTCCTTTTCGATGAGAACGCTTACCGCCTGACTCCATCGAGGGATTGAGATCCCGCTGCTCACGGAGATATTCATGAATTTAACGAAGCAGTCCAAGAGAGTAGGGTGTTGTATCTCCGACTTGTATAACCCAAGATGGCGTCCCGACGGTGATGTGGAGGTGGATTCGCGCCACGATTGAAATCCTCGGAGGACGTCGTCTTTGCTGATTTCGGTCGTTATGTTACCGTGTTTGTGTACTGATTCCGGAATGGTGAACGATGCTAAAAACTCGCGAAGTGCTTGGTCGTCGTTGATCCATTCGTGCGGAGGCATGCCGGCGAGGATGTGATCTGATGTTAGAGATAAGCCTGAGAATGTAATTGCATCATAGAGAACGCCGTTGCCCAGCGGTGATTCGCTCGCCGCTCGGAATGAGTCTCTGTTGTATGAGATGAGGTGTGCTTCCATTTGCTTTCTATCGATCACCGTCTCCCACATTATGTCTAACGGGTCGCGATGTTGAAGAATGTGATAAGCGTTGGTTTCCACTTCGTCGTGATTTAAACAAGTTGAGGATCCGACAGGAATCTGAATTTTCGATAAACTGGATACTTCAGCTGGTTTCACCGTGCGACGGATATCTCGAAATTTATTCCTGATGGTCTCGCAGTCGATCGTTCTCCTGACTATGGATGCTTTTCTTCTGGAGTCCGTCATGGTAATGGGATTGGTGTCGTTTTCATACGTTGAAATGAGGTCCTCGTAGCATTTGAATCGCATCGGAGTTGCTGCAGATTGGCATTTATGGAAGTCAGACGAGGCTTTGTTGAACTGTGCGCGTACTTCAGTTTCGGAAAGCTCTTGATTTAAGAATGGAAAGCAAAACTTTTTGTCGTAAACACGAATCTGAGCTTGCCAGCGCCGAAAGGTTGCAGAGTAGTTTTTCCCCTCTTTGAGTTCGCGTAACCGAAGCTTCCAGTAGATGCGAGTGAATGCTTTGTTTCTAAGGGTTGGAGACCAACGACACTTCTTGGGAGGTTTGCTTAAGACGTTCTCAGCTGCCTTCATTGCACGTCCTTTATCGTTATCCCACGCGATGAGTTGGGAGCGAATCTCTGCCCTAGACATGGATTTGTAGTTGTTTGCCAGCTTGTTAATGCGTTCGACCATGTTGTGCGCTGTGTAGTATTCCATTACTTTTCTGTTATACCGTTGAACAAGTTCTGGGTTTCCCGTGTGTACTGTTCTGGACTGGGAGGGAGGGATCGCCTGTGATCGGGAGAAGAATTCCAGTTTGAGGTCGACATATAGACCGCGATGGTCTGACTGTGGTCCCTCGTTGTACGCTAAGGTGCCTGATCTTTCCAGAAGTAGTCGTGCTTGATGGCAGCCAAAGATGAAATCGATTCTGCGTGATTCTGCCCCAATGTATGTCGAATCTGCCGGATCGTTGGCGTGGAGGTCGAATAGTGCACAATGGTCGAGGAAATCAGCAAAGTGAGTGTCGGAGTGTATAGTTGCATTGGCGTCCATCATGACAACAATAGCATGTCCCTGCTCTTGACAGTGAGCGATTTGTTGTTGGAGGTCGCGAAGGAATAATCTTCTTGGATTGACGGTGCATTTCATTGTGGAGTGGAAGTGATTGTATTCTCTTGCAAAGGAGCTACCAAGTGGCGCCGAACGAATGGAACCGGAGCATACCCGGTATGCTGTGATAACTGTGAGTTTTTGGGACTCGGTACCCGAGAAAGTGACTCCAGACCATCTGCCGAGACCGGTGGAATCGAGTATATTGCCTCCGTTTACACGTGAAACGAGGCTTCCCATCACCATTGTGACTGTTCCACCCGCTTGAAATGTCTCCGATAGCGGAATAGGGTCAGTTTCTGTAGTCGGAGATCCGAACACTGTTTTGCTCTGTCGATGAAAACGCCGGACCACGTTGGTAAAATCGTCGCGTAGGTGAGAGTGTTGCCAGCATGTATTGGTTTCTGCAAGTCCGGCGACATCGACATGAAGGGATTGTAGAGAATTGAGGAAGTACCTGTAGTCGTCGCTTCCTTTGGAGACGGTGAGACCGTGAACGTTTTGGAAGAAGAGCCGCACGGTTTTCTCTGATTTTTGTAGGATGGCATCTCCGTATGACTTCGATAGAGCAGGATCTAGCGGATGGGTGCGAGGTTTCCTTCCAGGGCGATTTGGGATCGACATGAAGTGGCCAATGGGGAGGAGTGGAATGGATGCATCAATGGGTAGGTTCCTGTATCTGCGGGACTGGTAGGGAGTAGTAGCGCTCTTGGTTCCGACTGCAGAGTCCCGATCACGGTCTGCAGATGTCTGTGTTCTCTCTTCTACTGGAGGGTGACTCATGAGGTAGACCCGTCATTGTATCGACTCTCGAGGTCGGTGGCAATCTCGTCCATTTCTGTTGTTGCAAGTTGGTGGGTTTCTATGTAATCGTCTTGTGGCAATGGTGTGCTGACCGCCTGAGATAGAGGGTGCAGACTGTCCAGTTCTGGATCTTCGCACATCGCGTCGATCGTGATAGCCGTGATTGTGGATTGTGGTGCGCTGTCTGCGGGTCCATTTTTGTCGGTGTCTAAGACTTGGTTCATGCCGATATCGCCCGTGTCGTCATTGTTGAAGCCAGCCCGGTGTTTCTTTTTGATGGGTGACGAAGGACTCCTGTCCAGCTGGCGATTTGATAAGTCAGATGGGGACGGAAAAGACGGCTGGTTGGGATCTGCCACGGTTGCTGTGGGATTGGTGTTGTTGAGTACTTTGGAGATGTCGTGTGCGTGGCCGGTGTGTATGTTTGTCATAGCAATCATATCCATAAGAGCCGATAATTTGTCGTTGAGTTTGTTCATGGTTCCGCCGACTCCAGCTTGTGTTTCCATAACGTTCATGAGATTGCCTTCCATAGTATCAAACCTGTGATCCATGTCGTCAAATCTTGTAAATTGGCGTTCCATGCGTTCCAGTCGCTCCGTATTGATGCGATCCTTCCGGTCAAACTCCTTCTGTTGACGTTGGATTCGAGCTTCTATTTCTTGAAATCTAGCCGTAGACGTTGACATTGATGAAAGTCGAGAGTTGACTGAGTTGTTTGAGTCGGTTGATGCCGCCGTCTGTGCTGTAGAGCGCAGACCATATTGCTCGCGAAGTGATTCCAGTGGGGTGTGTGGTGCCGTCGGCTTGGTAGCCGTGTACATCTGGTCCGATGGTGTTTTAGGGCCCCCAGGTTCTGATGAAGAGTCGATTGTTGATCCGACGGGTTTATCGGCTGCTCCTCCGGGTGTCAAGGAGGAGTCAGCTCTTGATTCTGCTTCTGCAGCTGACTCGTCGCCTTGCGCTGTTGATTGCTTCCACGATACCGTTGAAGAGAATAATTTGTCAATAGAAGACAAATTTTCGTTTACTTTAGTGAACACATGTATAACTGATGGAGGGGGACCAATTGCATCTCTGAAGCGTTCTTCTCGAACCGAGAAAGGGAAGACTCGGCGGCGGTACTCTTCGAACGCTTGACGAACGGTAACTTCGTGCTGGGGAGCCATGAGTAAAAATGATTTCTGATCATAACCTCCGTTAACGACGTCGACATGTGCTGATTCACTTCCGTCTGCAGATAGTATGGTTGCAGCCCAGTCCCTTGTGGTTCTTTCCATTTTTGTCCCGTCCGGAAAAAATTCTGTCCTTATGGTATCTAGATTGTTGATCATCGGGGACAACTGGACGTATCTTAGGGACTTGATGTAGGAGTCGTGCTTATCGAACAAGTTCATTGCCTCTGCCGTCGTCATTTTCGCGAACGCAAATCTTGGAATGTATACTCCAGCTCCAGATCCATCCAGTGCAGAGAGTAAGGTCTGGCTCAGAGAATGGACGTGGTTTTTTCCGCATTGTACCACCAGGTGATTGATGTCCTGATCAAACGGAGTTCGTCGATGAAGAAAAATGTCGAAAAAGGGGTTGTTGCTGGAAGCTTGCTTCGTAGACTTTGGAGGAAACGGGTGCGGTGAGTGGTGCGAGGAGCTTTGAGGAGAATGTACCCCGAAATAACATGATCGCCGCTGGTGCTTTTAGAGTTGGAAAACATCGTTGAGACTTTGTTCCTTGTGAGTGCTTCCTGCACTCTAGACTGGTTTTTCCAATGATGAGGCGGTTTGTCAGTGAATCCAAAACGTAGCGCAATGATGATTTGTGATTGGGACGGTAGAACCGATATGGAAGGAGCGATGTATGATCGTACTTCCTCTGGCGTCATTTTTGATAAAGAGTTGTAATTTTCCGTTCCTTCGTCTTTCCAAAGATATAGAAGGCCATCCTCATCTCTGAAAATCTCATTAAGAAGCGAGTGGATCGCAACGGATAACTTCTGCGATTGCTGGGATAAGGCTAGCGAGACGACGTCTGCGGTCGTTTTCCAACGGAGCGTGATGCGAATAGTGCCATCGTTGATTGGGATGTTCAAGTTTGGAATCAATGCCGACATTTTTTCATCCGCTGACGATGTAGTAGAATTCGACTCTCTGTTCTTTACTTCCTGTCCATGGTTCGGGTGGCTTTTGGGTGGCGGGTTGTTGGTCTGGGATTTTGGTTGGGAAAATAATGGGAGCGGTGGAGTTGTCTTGGACGATTGAGCAGGTGTTTGGAATGTTTGTGCACGGACTCCTGGAATTTCGACGTCCATCTGTTCATCGTCTAGTTCTTCCGGAATTGGAGGGGTAGTGAATGCAAGTTGTTGTTTGAAGAGGTCTGTTGTCTTGAGAGCAATTGACGTCTTCTTCAGCCCGGAGGAGGTTTTCCTGGCAATCTGGGTGCGGCGCTTTGCCTTCGCAGATCCAATGACCTTGTTCCATGAGTAGATATTGTTGGCGCGCTTGGACCACGCTTCGAAACCTATTGTGGTCGTATCCACTGGAAGAACTTTGTCAGTATGGGTAGATAAATAGGGAAGAGAGAGATTGTTTGCCCAGTCATGGAGTTTCTTTGGAACGTCGAGTTTACGGTCAATGTAGTACATGTAACGGTACCACACAACTAAATGAAGTTGAAGTTGGTCGTTGTCGAAATTGTTCCAAATTGCTTCAAAGTTAAGAAAAGACACGATGTTTCGCCCGAGAGTTGAGAATCTGTGCCAAGCGGTCGGAGTGGTTTCGTTGCGTTGGCCTGTTTCCTCGTAAATGCGTTTAACGCGTTCGTTCTGCGTTTCGGGCAAGTACTCGGGAGGAATGTCGGTGTCAGGGAAATCGTTCCAGTCCTTCAAAAGAAAACCAAAGTGGTTGTCGTTGTCAGGAGGGAGGGACATGGGATGGGTTTGAGACGGGAGAGCCGCTGCTTCGGTCATGGTGGTGACGCACGAGACGGCTTCGTTGGTTGTTATACTGCAAAACGGGCGACGGACGGACTGGTGTTTCAAATTCTTGATACTAGAAATTGTGTCCCATTCCCGTTTGACATGCGTCGCATGCGCCAACGTCGGACGGTGCGGTTGGGACTAACTCTTGGAGACGTGTAGGTCGGCGACATCCTGAATGTGCTGTCCCAGGCGGATCCGATTCCTGGTGGCACTACCGAGGGCTGCCTGCAGAACAGAGAACAGCCCTCGGGTGCCTGGCAAGGCGGGGGACATGGATCGCAGTTCACCGAGCACTTGGTGCCAGCGTTTGACGGAGAGTTGTGTGTGCGGAGGGACAGCCAACTGAGCAGTTCGCGCAGTCGATCGACGCGGTGAATCGGGAGGTGAAGGGTGGATGTTTCGGTATCGATATCCCATCCTAGAATGCGCTTGAAGGTAGACCATTGCGCGTCCCCTTTGAGCATTTTCTTCACGGAAGCAGGCTCCTTTCGGTCCGGTGGATCCGTGGGATCGAGGGGACGAAATACTTCATCGATAGCATGCAAGGTTGCACGCATTACCTTCTGACGATGTGTGGGTTTGGGCCATCAACAGGAAATCATTGACGTAAACGTCGACGGCAGCAACTGGTGCGCGCGTACGGCCGGCGAGTGTGCTGCTGGTGGGAACGACAGGCGCCGTGCTAGCTGAGGTTGTGCTGTGTGGTGCCTCGGGGCGGTGTCCGCTATCCGTTCGAGGCGATGTGCCGCCCTCCATTGGTGGCGGCGTGCAGCATCGGGTTGCGAGTCATTGATGGAGTAATTAGCCAAATCGCAGACCGTTTCGGTGAAGGCAGTGAAGTATGGGGGGATTCGACCCACCCAATTGGCAATGCTAAAGGGAATGCAATGAGTGGGACGCCTTGTGGGTGTGTCGGCAGTCCCACGCCCAGTTTCAATACGTCGTCGGCTTGGAGCCAAACGCGGTAAAAGCCGTCGGCAATGTCGATCTTTGCCAGATACACTTTTTTCGTCCCGAGTTTTTGTACCACCTTCCTGTCCGTCGTCCGTTTCTTGGTATTGTTTCTACAAGACTTAGAGCGCAACACAAAGATGAGCAAAGAGGGGGCCCCCGAACCCCCTCGCTTCGATTCGCCCATTGATTCCTGTCCTACTGGCCAGCACAATGATGTCCTTCAAAAAATGAACTCCAAAGAGCAGCAGGGAGATGAGAAACTTGAAAGGCTTGATGACATTTTTTCAGCACCATAATTCAATTCCTACGTACGTACCTGGTATGCATTCCACGCAGCTGATAATACAATCAAACAAATTTCCGCGCTCTCTGTGAACCACCACCTTCCGACTACTGACTACCGTTCAACTGACTACCGTCCTACCAACTACTATTCTACCGACTACCGTTCTACCGATTACTGTTCTTCCGACTACCGTTCTTCCCACTACCGTTCTACCGACTACCGTTCTACCGACTACCGTTCTACCGACTACTGCTCCTCGTACCGTTCAACCGACTGCCGTTCTACCGACTGCCGTTCTACGGACTACTGTACAACTGACTACCGTCCTACTGACTACTGCTCTACCAACTATTGTTCCACCGACTACTGTTCTACCGTCCATTTTTCCACCGTCCACCCCTCCTACCGTCCACTTTTCTACCGTCCAATTTTCTACCGTCCACTTTCCTACCGTCCACTTTCCTACCGTCCACTTTTCTACCGACTACCGTCCTACTGACTACTGCTTTTCCAACTACTATCCGACCAACTACTGTCCGACCAACTACCATCCTACCAACCACTGTTCTACCAGCCTTCCCCCTACTGTGTATGGTCATACTGCAAGCCGGTATGCAACTACTCTGCAGGGCTCCACTCTTCACAGGATCATCCCCCACTTCAGCCATCCTCCCTACGCACCTGACCAATGGCTATTTTCACTTCCATGGATGCAAGTTTTAGGTTATAGTTAATAAATGAGCTCTCGTCGGCCTAGCCTGCTGGAGCGGGGTACACTGTGACATCCGTGCGGTTGTCACGCGGTGAAAACCCGATAATTAGTTTTTGTTTTGTTTTGTTTCGATCTTTGCCAGATGAACCGGCCCATAGCGTGGGTCGGCGTGCACAATCCGTGTTAAGACGCGCTGCAGAGCCCGCCCGAACTGCATGGCCTCCGCGGGAGCCAGACGTAGTGTGTCAGCGTTCAGCTGTGAGAAAGAGTAGTCAACTATTAGCCTGGGTCGCCTGTCGCGCTGTGGCACCACGCCGAGGGGCGATATTGGCAGCATAGGCCAGGCAGCCACTGTGCTATACGGCAAGACCATCCAGTATCCCTGGCGACAGAAGTCAACCATCTCCGCGCTCACGAATTCGCGCTCACTCTGTGAAGACTTATGCGGTCCCCGTCGTAAGGCGTCGTCGCGCTGTTGGCGTGTCCCGGGCGCCGTGCTCACGGTTACGCTGGCTCCTCGTCGTCCCAAATGCCTCAGCAGGCGTGCGGCTCTGTGTGGTAGGCGGTGTACGCTTGCGTTGATGTGGGATCGTCCTCTATGGGAGGCTACTGCTGCCCGCCAGCCTAAATTTTGCACTTGTTGATTAAACAGTATTGCTAACTTACCCAGAGTAGTTCTTGCATCGGGTGTGTCTTTTTCAAACTTGAAATCTATTTTACATACTGCCGCTGTTCCCGTGTCTAGAGGAACTCGACCCATACGGTAGTGCCATACTCGGTTTGGAGTACACACTACTGTCGTACCAGCTTCCCACTCATCGTGGAGAAAAATACTGTCGAATAGACTTCACGCCTTGAATCGCCTTATCTCGTGCTCTTTTGATACTCGCTTTTGCCAGAGGACCATGAATTGCTAACCAATTCCTATTGAACCATGGTGGTTTATCCATGTGAGCATTCATATCCGCATACAGTAATTCCTGAACGTTTGGCTCCATAAGCGCTTTCTTGTCGTAGATATTCCGTAGGTCGCGTTGAATGTTTCGGATTTCTGCCATGGTTTGTTGACTAACCGTTGCTCCATGGAGTTCGTGATTCCGAAGGTGCCATAGGACGCGCCATTGATCCCATATCTCTCCAATAATAGATACCTGCCACCGTAGACCTGTCCAAGCATTTTCCCCCCGTGCCTCCGACGTGCGGGAGTAAAATTCGTCTTGAAGATGACACCATTCGAAGCAAAATCTCCCCAGAAAAACATGACGCCAACCCACTTCATTTTGATGACAGATAAGCCGATGGACATCGTGCGAAAATTTGTCTGAACACAACCGAAACTGATCGCCTTGGAGGAGCCAACCACTGATCCCCTCGATTAATACTCGTGTAAGTAAAGGCCTGGTACCGAGCGCCTTGCACTTAGCCTTTAAGGCCTCGACCATCTCTGTTCTCCAGGTCACCCTAGACTTACAATCGCACATTAGGATATGCTGCCAATCCTCGCCGGCGCGTTTACATGCGGGGCATTGCGATCGCACTTGGTCGTTCCGAAATTGTCGTTTTCCTGTGGGCAATATTCCGTGAACAAGTTTGATGTAATGTACCTGATGCTGTAGCCGCTTTTTCAAACTTCCGCTATGAGCCTGCCAATTTATCAACCTACATACTCGTGGATTCCATCCGTTCTGTTCACAGAGATATGTCATCAGCGGTTCATACGTAGCCTGGAGTCGTAAAGCGGCACCGTACTGCGAGGTAATACTTCCCGACGGTAATTCGAGATGAACTTTTGCCGTCGTTGTCATTAGAGCCGAGGGGCGGCAACGGCCGTGATGTTGTTGAAGAAAGACGAATCGATGCACATGATTCCGCGCCTGCTCGCAACACGTCGCCTCTGGACGAAGTAAGCGGTAAGGACCATGCCAGTAGAACCACGTGGGCAGACGTAGTAAAGGGACATGTGGCCGAAACGAAGCAAAAGCTGAAAGTAGAAAGTAAAGGATTGCGCACGAGATCACTTTCTCGAAACAATCCTGTTAAGTAGGACCGAAGTTTGTTTAGCAACTTCCGACTATTTTTCAACATCGGTTGATCCCCTGGAGATAGACTATACGGAGTTAAACGCTCAACGTATATCTAGGAAGATCTACTTCTGCAACATTGTTTCGAGAAAGGTTCGAACTAGATGGAAGAAGAGATCGGTTGACGAACTCATAGCCGAACTACGAGTACTCAAGATCAGGAGGCAGAAATTGTAACTGCGCTAGAACGGGCGAATAGAACTGGCAAAGGAGCACGCATCCTAGGGGCTGCTGAAGGGCGCAGGCAGGAAGGCCACGCGCAAGTGCCCTACGGATTCAGAAGAGGCGACCGCGTGCGAATTATCAACAAAGTCAGAAAGCCCGCAACCGCAGGGATATCTTGGACTGAGGAGAAGGAACGACTGGCCACTGTAACGAAGATCATACCCGACCAAGTGCACATACGCACCGACAACGGAACAAACACCTGGAGGCCCCGAACAACCTGGAAATACAGACGACGCCATAATGAGCAGCAATAACAGCACAGCCGGAGATACGAACGTGAGTGGTTTGACCACAGAGACAGGCAGAAGCGGAGGCAGAGCGGGACGCGGTGGACAGCGGAACCGTAGCGGAAGAAGCGGCAGAGGCCAGCAAAGCGGGCGAGGAAGCCACCGACCACCAAGAACCACAGGTTTTAAAGGAACGACAACCGAGATGAACGGCAACGTGTTCGAGTGTTATGACGAGCAGACCGACCGGCGACAGTATGCAAAGACAGTAGAAGCCCTCGAAGGGTACGCGAAGAAGAACCTCAAGTATGCCGAGGACCTTGCAACCTTATTTGCCACGGAGATGAAACTCCACACTCGAGAAGCCCATGAGACCTGGACCAGACGCAGACGAGACTGACCTCGCAATCTGGAACGAGGACATACGTGACTACGCGAAGCGCAAACGAGTGCTACGAGGCAACCTGGCAGCACTTCAGGCCGTCATCTGGGGCCAGTGCAGCGAAGCCATGAAGGCTAAGGTGAAGTCCCTGGACGGATACGCAGCCAGTGCGAAAGAAGACGACTGCGAATGGTTGCTCAACAACATCAAGGCGATCACGATGCAGTTCGATGCAAAACACAACGGGTACATCTCCATGCTGGACGCCACCGCTGCATTCCTCAACTGCAGACAGCAGCAGGGACAGAGCGCCGACAGCTACTTGGAGGCCATGAAGAGCCACACCGATACGATTGAGTACCACGGCGGAACGCTGGTACTGAATCCAAGCTCGCGCCGGAGACCAAGGACGACGGAACCATGTACACCGCCGAGGAAAGGGCAAGGATTGCACGTGACTGCACCCTGGCCGCCGCTCTCATTCGCGGCTCAGATCCCACGAGATACGGAACCTTAGTGGCTGATCTTGCGAACCAGTACAGTAAAGGTAAGGATGAGTATCCCACCGACATCACGTCCGCTTACAGCTTGCTCGTGAACTACCGGACGCCTGTGAACGCCACGTACCGTGCCCGGAACAGCGCCGTCGCCAGCGAGTCCAGCACGACGCCTGCGCAAGCGAGCGCTGCGAACGAAGGAAGCGCCATGACTTTCGCACAGCGATCCACGAGCACGCCAGGTACGAATGGCGTGACGCACGAAGGATCACGTGCTACAGGTGCAACAACACTGGACACTATGCATCGGACTGTCGGACGAACAGGCGAGCAGCACCACCTCCGGAACCACCCTCCTGCAGTACGGACTCATGTTGGCGCAGGGACGACCGCAATCGACCCATCGTGGATATTGCTTGACTCGCAATCTACGATCTCGGTTTTCAGGAACCCCGACATGCTCACCAACATTCGGCCGAGCGACCGTACTCTCAGGGCGGTTACGAACGGAGGTTCCAGGACTCCACGCTCGTGGGTGATTTCCCAAACCTCGGACCCGTGTGGTTCAATCCGGCGTCCATAGCGAATATCCTCTCGCTCGCCGACGTACGCAAGGTGTGCCGTGTTACGATGGACACGATAGCCGAGCCTGCCATGCACGTCCACCGCCTCGATGGCTCCACCATGAAGTTCGTCGAGCACGAGTGCGGGCTTTACGTATATTTTCCGAGTAATAGTAGCAATAACGTTGGTGCCTATACTCTGGTGTCCACGGTGGCGGAACAGAAGAAACTTTAGTCGGCGCGACATTGCGAACGCCGACATGGCACGCACGCTCTACCGCGCCATCGGCCGCCCCAGCGAGGCCGAATTCCAGCGTATCCTCGACAGTGGGTGTATTCGGAACTGCCCCGTCACTTCTCTGGACGCCAAGCGTGCGCTCACGATCTACGGGCCTGACATCGCAACCCTCAAAGGGAAGACCACGCGCGCCGGTGTTGCACCGCGAGCCCCGAATTTCACTGCCGTGGCTCTACCCCCCTCCGTGCTTGAGCATCACCGCGACGTCACCCTGTGCGTGGATTTTTTCTTTGTGCAAGGGCACATTTTCTTCCACACCATCTCCCGCAACATTTTCTTTCGCACGGTGCGTCTCGTGTCCGACCGCACACGCTCCACCATCCTGCACGAGCTGACTACCGTCTGCCGCACGTATACCTCACGAGGTTTCAACATCGTCGCGATCCATGGCGATCACGAATTCGCATGCATCAGGGACGACCTTCACCCGTTCGCGTCGATATTGTGCCCGCCGACAGCCACGTCGGGGAGGTCGAGCGTTCCATACGTACTGTCAAGGAGCGCCTTCGAGCTTGCGTGCACGGTTTGCCCTTCACGCGGCTCCCAAAATTATGATCGAGCACATGGTTGTCGATGTCGTCCGGTGCCTCAACATGTTCCCTGCTCCCGGCATCTCCGAGTCTCTCAGTCCCCTTTCCGGTAACGGGTGTTCCCCCCTGACTACAACCACCTCCGTCTGGAATTTGGCTCGTACGTGCAACTGTTCGACAACCACGAACCGTCCAACACCATTCGCGCGCGGACCCTTGGCGCCATTGCCCTTACCCCCACCGGTAATGCCCAAGGCGACTATTTTTCTCTCCCTTGCCTCTGGTTTCCGCGTCGCTCGCCACCGCTGGACCGCTCTACCCATGACTGACACGGCCATCGCTCGCGTTGAGGCCCTTGCGAAACTCGAAGACCAACCGCTTATCCAGAGACCGGTCTCGTCGTCGAATGGCGCCCCGACCACCCCGTCCCCGACGACGAGTACGATCGGGACTACGTCCGCCCCGCTCGTGTCCCCACCGACCCCCTCGCCGCTGGCGATTTCTCCTCCGTCGACGCTTCCGAACTCGCCGACCTACATGCTGACGCTGCTGCTCACGATGTTCCTCCCCGTTCTCACGGTCCCGGACCAAGGCGCCCATGCACCAGCGACAGCATGACGACGCGTAGCATACGACGCAGACGCTGCCGAGGACCGCGACGCAGCCCATGGCGCCGACGCCGACGACGATCGCGACGCATCCTATGGGGCTGCTGATGACGCCGACTACCAATCCGGTGCTGATGATGACGACTACCAATACGGTGCCTATGGAGATGAAGGACGCCAAGATGGCATTCCCGAAGATGACATCGAAGCCGAGGACGCCGTCGACGCCGAGGACGACATCGACGCTCACATCGAGGAGCCTGAGGACATCCCTGACGCTGCCGGGTACGAAGCAGGGAAATCGAGGGCGACGACATTGATGAAGCATCGTCCCTGGTCGGAGGTGCAACCAGCACAAACCAAGGAGCGCAACGGGTGCAATATGACCTCCGAGACAGGTCCAACCGGATCACGCATCGATTCCGAGCCGCCATGGATGAGCCTTTCAGCAATAAATCCTATTTCCCGCCGACCCAATTGCTATACTACGACATTTTCAAGCACATCATGACTGGCGACGACAACGTTGTGCGAGGACACACAATGACGCAAATGTCAGCAAATGCAGGAATAAAGAAGCACGGCCGGAGAGCCGAAGCCTTACTGACCGAGTTTTCGCAGTTCGAGGATTTGAACGTGTACGAGCCCCTCGACCCGAACAATCTAACCAAGGAGCAGAAGGAGGAGCCCTTCGCGCAATCCCAACTATCAAAGAGAAAAGGTGTGGAAAGCTCAAAGGAGAACTGTCGCTGACGGACGAAAGCAGAAATCACTGTATGACAAATCGGAAACGGCCTCCCCGACCGTGGCCACCGACTCGCTCATGATCTCCGTTGGAATCGATGCGCACGAACAGCGTGACGTTGGGACATCCGATATAGCAGGCGCCTACCTAAAGGCCTACATGAAGGACTATGTGATAATGAAATTCACGGAATATCGGTGGACATACTCTGCGAGATGAATCCAAAATACATTCCATTTGTGACGATCGAAAACGGTCAAGGTGCTTTACGTGAGGCTAATCAAAGCGATCTATGGTTGCGTACAGTCCGCACTGCTATGGTACAAGCTCTTCTACTCGCACCTGCAAAAGATGGGTTTCGTACTGAACCCATACGACCCATGTATAGCGAACAAGGTCATCAACGGAAAGCAGTGCACCATAGCATGGTACGTGGACGATATGAAAATTTCCCACGTCGATGCGAACGTGGTATCACAAATAATTGAGCAGATTGAGGAGCGGTTCGGAAAGATGACGGTCACCCGAGGGCGCGAGCACATTTTCTCGGCATGAAAATTGTGTACAAGCAAAATGGAACCGCAGAGATAACCATGCGCGACTATCTGGAAGAAGCAATCGCAGAATCGGGTATGAATATACGCAGGTCGGCTGCCACTCCGGCGAGACGTGATTTATTTGAGGACGACCCCAACGCTGCGCCCCTAGACAGAAAGACTGCTGAGGTATTCCACAGTGTCGTGGCCAAGCTCCTATACGTATCGATCAGAGCACGCATGGATATACTACTGGCAGTGATCTACCTTTGTACGCGCGTGTCGAGTACGACGGACGACTGGGAGAAACTAAAGCGCGTGCTGGAGTACCTGAATGGGACTCTACACTACAAGTACACGATAGGAATCGATGACGTCGCAAAGATCAGATCGTGGGTTGACGCATCATATGCGGTACATCCCGACATGAAAAGCCACACAGGTGGTTTGTTGTCATTCGAACAGGAGGTTTGATCTGCAAGTCGGGAAAGCAAAAATTAAACACAAGGAGCTCCACCGAGGCAGAAGTGGTTGGAGCGACTATTTGCCGAACATCATTTGGGTGCACATGTTTCTGGAAAAGCAGGGTTACAAAATGAAAGAGAGTATTATGGGACAGGATAACGAAAGTGCGATGAAACTAGAGAGAACGGACGCATGTCAGCAGGCCAAAAGTCAAGGCACATCAACATACGATACTTCTGGATCAAGGACAGGACAGAGGCCAATGGAATCCACATCCGACATTGCCCTACGCTTGAAATGCTGGCCGATTTTTGAAGCCGCTCCAAGGAGCCCAGTTTCGACGTTTCCGCGATGTCATTTTAGGATACCGTCACGTTGACTCCCTTCGCCGCGACCCCAATGCATCTATCGAGGAGCGTGTTGAAGAAAGACGAATCGATGCACATGATTCCGCGCCTGCTCGCAACACGTCGCCTCTGGACGAAGTAAGCGGTAAGGACCATGCCAGTAGAACCACGTGGGCAGACGTAGTAAAGGGACATGTGGCCGAAACGAAGCAAAAGCTGAAAGTAGAAAGTAAAGGATTGCGCACGAGATCACTTTCTCGAAACAATCCTGTTAAGTAGGACCGAAGTTTGTTTAGCAACTTCCGACTATTTTTCAACATCGGTTGATCCCCTGGAGATAGACTATACGGAGTTAAACGCTCAACGTATATCTAGGAAGATCTACTTCTGCAACAGATGTATTTGGTACCTTGTAGCCATAGCATCTGCGTCAACATTCAGTTGCGCTACGGGTGTGTCTTTTTCAGCATTGGGTGGTACAATTACAAAGGAAGGGGTTACATCGGGTGGTACAGAGCTTTGCCCATAGAGGTCAGTATGTTGCCGTCATCATGTCATCAGCAGCACAAACGCACATACATTGCGGCACCATAATCATCCACAACAAATGAGTTCTTGAATTGGTAAGTTTTGTTTAAGCTTCTGCTTATAAACATTCTTTGCAGTGGCTGCAACGCTCTCAATAATGCTCGTTTCAGATTTGTAATTGGAGCATATTTAAGTTAAGAAACGGTCGGAAGTATGAAATTGCTCGCCATTCTTCACGTCTTAACAACGACCGAAAACTCCAGATCCGGCTTGCAAATCGTTGTTTCCTTCGTCACCTGGTAAGTCTCGTTTCAAAGTCTTCTACTAACTATTCTTCGTATTGTAATATACTCAAAAACGCTCGCTTCAGATTTGTAATTGAGTGACTTTAAGAAGCGTTATGGTTGGAAATGCGAAGTTGGGTGTCATGAAATTCATGCTCCAACCACGACCAAAAACTCGGTTTCCGGTTCGCAAATCGTTGTTGTCTTCGTCACCTGGTACGTCTCGTTTCAAAGTCTTCTACTAACTATTCTTCGTATTGTAATATACTCAAAAACGCTCGCTTCAGATTTGTAATTGAGTGACTTTAAGAAACGTTATGGTTGGAAATGCGAAGTTGGGTGTCATGAAATTCATACTCCAACCACGACCGAAAATTTGGTTTCAGGTTCGCAAATCGTTGTTTCGTTTCAAAGTCTTCTACTAACTATTCTTTGTATTGTAATGTGCTCAATAACGCTCGTTTCAGATTCGCAATTGAGTAAATTTTAGAAAAGTAATGGTTGGAAATGCGAAGTTGGGTGTCATGAAATTCATGCTCCAACCCCAACCGAAAATTTGGTTTCCGGTTCGCAAATCGTTGTATCTTTTGTCACCTGGTGCATCTCGTTTAAAAATCTTTTACTTAACATTCTTTGTATTGTTTTATGATCAGCAACGCTTGTTTTAGATTTTTAATTGAGTAATCTCTAGCAAAGTTATGGTCGGAAATGCAATGAGGAGCATTGTTGGAAGTTCCGATTGTAGTAACATGCCATGGCATCTCATACAAGTGAGTAAAAAAATTCAGTACCGGTAGATAATCGGATAGTTAACTCTTACTGAATTAAGTCCAAAATCACTGAATTCAGTTACCAAGGAGAAGGGGCTGTTTCTAGATAAAA